>JBBMOI010000019.1:2362500-2615000 GCA_038088405.1 Porites divaricata | reverse complement strand
AAGAAAAATGGGGATCATTTTGGGGTCAATTTGGGGATCATTTCAGGGTTGGGGATCATTTCGGGGTCGGGATCATTTCGGGGGCTGTACAGGCCTTTTGCGCATTTCAAAGACGTTTTAATCTTCAGTATCAGGACAAGCCTTACAGCTGCCTTGTAATCTACATGATAAAAGCAAAATCAAGACACTCGAAAGTGTTATTCCTTTATGGCGCCGAAAATATCTGTTTCAGTGTCAACGAATATTTCATGCCATGTCATGTATGAAAATAAAGTGTCATTCAGTTTTATTTTTATTATTAAAAGTTGTCGATCCATATCTATATTTCAGTCCGAAGTTAGCCTGTGAACAGGCCTTTGATCGAGTGGCGCACTTCCCTTTCCTTGCTATTTTTTTCCCCAAACAGAGAGTCTGTTCACAGGCTATCCGAAGTGTTCCAAGAACGCTAAAATTGGAAGACACTCTGAAAATTGGCCAGCGGATTTTTTCTTATGTGTCTGTTTCGAAAATTAAAATTGACAATTATCTCAAAGACTGAATGAGAAAGATATAGGAGAGAAGATGTTTCAAATTCAGCAAGACCTTTTTTCAGTCCTTTGTCAGTCAAACCACTGGGGCCTCGAAAACTAATTTGTGACGCAAAAAAAGATACTTAGAAACACTCTTGTAATTGCTTGGAATATATAATCAACAGTGTTTCTATAATGTTCTCTATTATTTACTTATAAACGAGATAGTAGTCTACAGCAGCTAAACGCGTTTAATTTCCAAGATGACGAATTTTAGCCCCTGGCCATTTCATTTTTTTGCTATTGTTGTCTATAGTTATACTCAACGCAACCTGAAAGTGATTTCCATGTATATCACTTTCCCACTCTTGCGTAGGAGTATTATTTATAATCAACTGTGGAGCCATCCTGTGTCTGTGGTATATTTTTAAATTGATAAGATTGGCAAATGAATTCATCTTTCACCTCCCTTCTGATTGTATGTTTTCAAAATATCTTAAGAGGGTTCTAATTTTAAATTTTGATTCTGATTCCAAATTAAAACGTAGCAAACAAAATCGAAAGCAGTTCATTAGAAAAAATACTATACACTAATTGCATTTGCACTTTTCATGACCAATCGTATGACAGTAAAACAAAATTGATCGGCATGAAGCCCAACAAAGTTGCTTTCTCAGTCGACAAGTTTAAATACACCTGCAAACATCTGGGATTGCACTTTTCCGCCTATAAAAGCTGCAAAGAGCCATTTTTTCAATTCATATACAAGGCAGTAAACTATGGCGAACTCCTATTGTCATATACAACGAACGAATGTTACTCGATCAAATTCCGAAGCAACTGAAAACCCGATGTATTCCATTCTCGTCACCAATATCGCCTTCAGCGCTTTTCTTTGTTATTCAACTACAGTGATGAATGTCGTGACGATTTACGCTTTGATGAAAACGTCCTTGCTATCAAAACCTTTGAAAACACTGCTTTTCAGTCTGGCGGTTTCAGACCTCGGTGTTGGTTTTCTAGGCTTTCCTTTCCAGATCGCTCATCTGGTGGGCCAGATAAGATGCAAGATTCCAAATGTTGACACTAACTTCGCTTTTAGAATCAATGATGCTGTTGTGAGCACACTTTTTATGTGCTCGTTGTCCACCATCGTGGCGATAAGTGTTGATCGATTCATCGCCATTGAGATGCCTCTGCGATATGATAATATAATGACTCACAAGCGAGTTATTGGAGCCATCATGGCTATCTGGATAGTGAGTGCGATTTTTTCCATTCTTTGCTATATGTTCAAAGCCGTTCCAGTTTTTTCGGCCTTCGTCTTTTTAGTAATTATGGATTCAGTCTCTTTTTTAGTCACGACAGCAACTTCCTGTAAGATACATGCAACTCTTAGACGACACAAGAAGGAAATGGAGAACGGAAGACATCAATTTCAACAAAGTGCTGGAAGCGGGAAGTCTTCAACTGGCACCCTGTTGATTTATCTTTTCTTTTGGGTTTGCTACCTGCCTCATTTAGTCATCTCAATTGTTCGTGCAATATATGCAAAGCCAAATACAGTTATTGAAGGGATATTTACCTTTTCAGGGACGCTTGTGTTTTTCAATTCTTCAATCAATCCCGTCATTTTTTGTTGGAAAATGACTCCAATTCGACGCACTATGCTCAGTATCCTTCGAAATACGTTTTTAAAAATATCATCTGCCAGAAAGCATATATATTGTTAATTGGCTAATTGAAGTTTATAGACACAACTTTTAACTGTTGTTTAAACAAGATTAATATAAGGTAACAGGTGGTGTGTGTCACGACCCACAAAGGTTCATGGGTAAAACTGTTCATGCGCCTCATTTCAATCGTGACACTGTCGAGTTCGCATCTCGTGAGAGAGTTGGGTCAAAACCCTGGATCAAAATACTGCTTTCTTTTCTGAAAAAACATTACAGAGGAGAGTGACTTGAAGAATTTTCAAGATCTCATACTGGCCTTAGATGCTTGCTATTGGCTTCATAAGGTAATTTCCATAAGTTTATCGCGATTCGGAGACGATCGAAGGTGCCATTTTAGCCGATTTTAGGCGGCGATTTCCTGCTTCTCAGAACATTTTAGGTACTGTTTAGTGCTGTGCTTATATGTATACTTCTGTCTCAGAAGAGTGAAAGAGATCTGCAGTTCATACCTGGATTTGCTTAAATAAAATATTCGTCCATTTGAAAGTAATGTTTGATGGACAACCGGGAAAAGAGGGGGAGCGCGAACAAAGAGCAAGGTGAGAAATCTTGCATCGTCTCCAGTTGTGTAGGAGCTGCTCGTAAGGTCTCTCCTGATTGGTCGCAGAAAACAATGACATGTCATTCTTTCAATTGTTTCAGTATTGTTTGGGGTCAGGGTTAGACACCATTGGTGACTTCTCTTCTGAGTAGCTGCTTCATGAACCATCGTCTCTCATAACAATTTTATTTTCATCCGCAATTTTATATTATTTTGCAAACAGTGACTGTTTGTAATCCTTGTGAGCAAATAAATCTTCTATAGGCAAGGGAAAAACAGACCAAAAGTAACGCCTGAACAGCTACAGCGCAATGGGAATTTCACCGAAGCTACGGCCACAGAAATAAACCACAATCTTGTCTGTACGTTCATTGAAGTGAGCGCAGTGTATCGATTTTGTTCTAAACCTAACCTCACAGTTTTAAAATCCTGTATGATGTTGTCTAGATCTTCGATAATGATTTTGTGTTTTGGTAGAGATTTATTCCCTCGCGTAAGTTTACATGAAGATTTGCATACGCATAGCACACACATTGGGTTATGAAAAATGTTTTGTTTCCAAAGGTTATCGCAATATTCAAACTTATTTACCTTTTCTGGTTTAAAATGAAACAAACTCTTCCTCGGGATTTTGAGTTACTCGCTTAACCTCAGCTTTCGCTTCGGCAAGTTTCTCAGCCCGTTTTCCGGGAGTTGTGCTACTTGGCTGAGACAATAGGGAACTTAAGAACCACGACGACGACTTTGTCGACGACGACCGGAAGTGAGTTACAGTGTACTGCGCAAGCGCGACCCGTAAATTTTGTCGTCCCTTCACCGGCGAAAAATGTCTACGCATGCTCTGCAAAAAATGACACGTGATCCTTTTCGGGTAATGTCATTGGCTCCGAGGCGAAAATGCCCGCGAAATGTTGTTCAGATGAAAGAAGCGATGGCAGCTTTTTTTGGCAGTGACAGCGTTGCAATTTCTTGCCACTGTGAGAGATCAAAAATTATTTTGGTCAAAGTTTTGACGGGAGTGTGTTCTCTAGAGAATATAGCGTCCTGAAACTGGCGAAAAATCGCATTTGCATTCAATGTTATTGACGTTGAGATCGCTGGTTTGCGTCTGGAAGACATGCCGAAAAGGTGAGTAATTTTTAATCTCTTTGTTTACTGCATGTTCCGTGCCACTCGGTACAAAAACAAATTATAAAGTAGTGGAAGAAAAGTTATTGCGCTTTGTTTTGGTATATAAATAAGCTTGTACCAAGTGGCACGGAAGCGACAGTTTTGTTAAATGTGTATCCCGTTTTCTGTCAAAATTCGACTGTAACATTCGACAACATTCGACTGTTGATCGAAGAGCGTATTGCAACGCTATTCCCAGTGCTCGCTCGCGTAACACTGGCCTTAATTTTGACGAATTAGTAGCGAGAGATCTATTTCAGAAGTGTGTGTGTGTTTCTCCCTCGGGAGCGGCTTTCTCTATATAAATAAACACATCTGTAAGCATATTTGTCCAGTTTGGCTGCAAGGGCGGAAGGATTGGATTCATGCGCCTGTGGAAGCCCCTTGTGGGAGGGTGGGGGGAGGTCTACACCCGTTTTGCTTTGGGGTTCGTTTGTTTGACCCTCCCTCCCCCCCCCCCCCGTTTTTTCTCTTATCTTGGTCTAGTCCTATCGCCTTCTCGCCTGCGGACTCGCATTTCCCGTAACTCATCTCTTGAGTCCCAGGCCTTTGTTATGCGGGCGTCCACTGGGAATAGATTACTATCCAAAATGTTTTTGTTGTTTAGGTCGAGTTTCTTATCGCGGATTCAACGAAAAAGTTAGAGGGACAGACATTTTTGGGCTTTGTTTTGTTAATATAACGTAGCTTGTACTTTGTTGCTCGAAAAACTATATTTAGATGCTAAATCTCCGTGTGTTTACACTGTTTATGGCAGAAAAATAACCTTACGCCTGGTTCTACTTAATCTCGTGTCACTCGGTAAAAAGAAATATTCTTAGCCATTGTCTTGCCGTATAAATTGTCTTGTGGCTAGTGGATTGAAAGCAGTCGGGTTGCGGCAGTTTTCTAAAGTGCGTGGTTTGTAACGTGATTTTGTTGATCGATGCACATTTCATTGATGTTGCACTTATTACAGCTTTGTATGTTACAGAAATTTGAGTTTATCCGAACTGTGGAATGAGAAAGTAGAGTGTTTTCATTAAAACGCTTAAACCGTCTTGGAGCTTCAGTTCGATAGGTCCAGCAACATTTTAATTCATAAAAAAAGTTATGTTTACAATGTGCACAACTGCTGTACATTTAGGCTTTCAATTCTGTAATTGAAGGATCGAAGTTTAGACTATTGCGCTCATAAATTTGGCTTGGGATCACGCACACAACGAATTACTTGTTACTTTCCTCGTTAGGAACCGTACTTACGGACATGATTTCCCCTGTGTACAATTTTTTATTATTCAAGTTTTGCACACAAGGCTTTCAGTGGGGGAGGGGGGGGGGTGCTTCTTTGCTTGAAAATTGGATCCTGGAAGGAGACGAACAGGGTAATTTTCCTGTGAATGCTTTTGTTTTTCTGTCGATCGTTTTTGGCTTAATTTTCAGAGCAAAGTTATGAATGAATGATAGACTTAACATGCTATTAAGTTTTCAAAAGTTCTTTCCAAGGAAAAAAATAATCATCACAAATTAAACTTACAGGAGTTTAAAGTTTGGAGTAAACCTTGTGTCTTAATGAAATTTTAGTTGGATCGTGTTGATGACTGCAGTTGTGTAGGATATGTAGTTTCCAATTTTGATCTTCTGTCAGAATTATGAGAGAACACTCAAATACAGATCTCATTCAAACATTATAGTTTCATTTTCAATTATCATATGTTTCCATTCCTATAAACTTATTAGCACCAGGACTACATTTTGCATGGATTTAATGTGATATATATTTGAAGGGGTTGTTGTTTCACATTGAAACAGTTTTCACTTTCTTTTTTTTGATATGAAGTTTACTTTCTTCTTAGTTGTTGGCTAAGGCAGTGTTGAAGCATCTAACACATTAACATACATTATCGTTCATTTCTCTTCAGAAAAGATTGATTGATCCTGAATCAAACAAAGTGCAGCCTCACAAACAAAACTTTTGACGAACAAATGTGTACTCAAGGAAAGTGACAGTGTCAATAAAATTCATTGATGGAAACATCTGGGTTTTTACTCCTTTGTAGTACTCTTCTTTTATATATAGCATTCCCCTAACTTTAAAAATTTAATTATCTTATTCACATCAAGCACAGTAACCATTGAAAAGAAAAATGAAATAAAAAACCTGCTCGGTCATAGACGGCTTTAAAGTTTTGATATTAAAACTGCACCCATTCACAATGAGAAGAACGTGAATGCAGACACTAAAGTTCATTTAGCTCATGTTCAAGCCTGGTAAAAAAATATATATAAATAAATAACTTCCAGGTGTCTAAGAAATTTCAAAGGACCCATAGTGTCTTATTTCGCCGCTGCATTGAGCTGTGAATAAAGGCCGTTCTTTTTAGTGACCCGGCTTTTTTCAGAAATATTGTTGTCCTTCGTGATGGTACTGAAGAGTGATCGCTTAAACAAGTCCAAAGTTGAATCCGGTAAACCAGCCAAACCGCGAGCATCGCAGAAATAGGTGAAAAAGGATAGTAAAAAGTCTAGGCTATTCTAAAAATATCCGTATATGCATTTGCAACTCATATTAAGCCGCAATTAATCTTCTTTCCACTGCAATAAACAAACGATGGAGGTATTGCCGCCATTTTGAATTTGGCAATGTCACGTGGTCGCGCGTCGACCAATCAGACATTTTTCGCCGGTGTCGTCGACGACGCCAAACAAATTAGGGGGTGTTTACATGACACCGGGGCGACTTTCGCGCCGCCACGAGTTCACTCCGGTTCCCTCTCATGACTCTACATTTGTTTACATGATACCACCACAAAAAGTCATGCCGGCGCGAGTCGCCCCGGCGTGAGTTCACTCCGGTTGTCGCACCGGGGCGAGAATTTCACTCCAGTACGAAATCTCGTAACGGTATCATGTAAACACGAAACGATCACCCGTTTCGGTGTGAAATCGGTCTAATGTTCGCGATTTTGAATCGTACGTGCATTTTATCAACATGAAGTGTACCTTCAAATAACGAGATCATATGTGAAATAACCCAGTCATCATGTAAACGCGATACGAAATCAAAAAGTCATGTCGGTATGAAACTCGCGCCGGTGCGAGTTTTCTCATGTAAACACCCCCTTAGAATCACGTCGTCGTGCAATCCACAAACTTCGGCAGATATAAATCCACTGTTTTAAGCGATTTTTGAAGTCCTCTTATCCTCGTAAATCAAGGTATTGTTCCTTTTTTCTCCTAAAAAGCGATGGTGATTGAAAATTCGACTAATGAATTGTTTTTACTTCAAAGAATGACAACAGCTGTGGAGGCTGAGCGAGCGAACTCGTAAGTGATAAATTTATTTGTACGTATTTAGGTAAGGCAAATCATATATCTTTAATATAGAGGATATAAACTTTATATGGAAAACAGCCATCACATCAGAATGTCTCTTTTTCCAAATCTAAACTCTAACAGACACTCGGACTCGGTCATCTCATTTACGTTGAAAGTTGAACAATTTTGGTACGAAAAGCAGATGTTTTTCCACTCGAAAAGGTCAGACAACACAAAAAATTCTTCATCGTCAAGGAAATTGGACTTACGGCTTAAAAAATAAGATCTTGCCTTGTTTTAAAAGACGCCATTGCGAAACAAATTGTGGCGAAAGACAATCACAGTTTTACATTTGTGTTACGTTTACATTCAATGTTGTCGTCGTCGACCTACCGAACTGACATTCTCGTTCCAGTCTTTTCCCAGTCAACAGAGGTCGTAGGTTCCCTGGCCTAATCTCTTCATTCCAAGACACTTTCAGCGCTTCATAAGGGGGAAACTAACAGGGGTAGACCCCAAAATTTTATAAAGAAGAAAGGTTGAAGCAACAAGTTGACCGAAATAATCCGATAAAACCGCTAACAGTAACCAGCAAGGAATCCAAGGAGAACGGCGAAAATAACACTCAAATCATCATGGCGGCTTGCACATGAACGAGCAATTCAAACTTGTCACAAACGCTCAGGAAAGCAAAATATTTTAAACCAACGCAACTTCTATCCAGATAAAGTGTTCCAACATCCTTCCACGGCGGTATAGTGTCGAAACTACCTACGCAAACTTGGAATAAAGCGAAAATTTCACAACATATACCTCCGAAAACAGCTCTTTCCAAGCGCGAAAATCACGCTACAAATGACGCATTCTGATTGGTCGAATCTCGTGACGCACACCGCCTGATAACTGGGTTCCGAATAGCAGCTCAAGGCAGGAACTTATGAGCCTGCGGGAAGCCTGGAGATCATCTTTATCAAAACTAAGGTGCAGGGATGTAAGTTTTTCGAGTATTTAAAACAATTGAATGAAAATGTGACACTCGAAGATTTACTAGAATGTACGATCATTAATAACGCTTTTTAGTCTTGCTTGCGTAAGCAGCGAGACTCATAATATGCAAACCGTTTTTCTTCGTATTTATGACTTAAAAGAGGAGTCATTGTACCAGGCTTTTCGAACGGTGACCGTGGAAACTGGGAATAAGAATCATTGCTTGACCGAAGCGAGGTTCACTTCGCTTACCCAAATAGGAGAGCTTGCTCGCAGGCTAACATCTGAGGAGGCCTACATGGCGCACATGGAGATATGCGGGATGGCTGTGAAAATGATGAGTAAAATAGAACGCAACGTAGATAAATTCGATAGCGACAGCAGCGACGAGGACAAAACACGCGAAATATTGAGCTGCCAATTTTCCGTTTGTTCATTTTTTTCAGTTGATACTATTTGTAAGCGAAAACGCTGAAAATAAAAGACTTTTTGTCACACAATTCGTCTTTTATTTGATGGTTCTATTCGTGCATGCCGCAAATAAAGGAAAAGTCACCCAGTGGGAAAACACCCCGAGAATTTTACATATTTAGTGGACTTTTGCACTACAGTGGCTCTATTTGGAATTATGCGAAAGATCTCTAATAAGAGCGTGGGTTCCCTATGCCATTGGGAGATATGGTAACACATTGTAAGTTTACTACCTGAACGGAACACCCCAGTATAAACAGCACCTAGAAATCTTCGGCACGTGGAGTCTCAGGCTCGGAGTTTTTAGAAGTCTCGGGTCCCGCAGTCTCGCAAAGTCTCGAATTTACCATTCTATACCCCTCAATGAAAATCAATGAAAATCAAATATCACTCAAGACTGCGGCTTTGATTTTTATTGATTTACAATACCAATCAATTAATTATTATTGGTTTTTATTGACCATTATTGATATGTTTGATTATTGAGTTTGATTGAATGATATCGTCGAGTATTAAGCCAGGGTAGCCCTATCAGCCCTTGGCTGGTATCAAAAGGGGCCCTGCGTAAATTACGGCTACACAATATCAAGGAAAATAAAAAAACCAGCAAAAAGAACATTATGAAGCGAAGTTATGGGATACGGGGAACAGTATAGTGACGTTTGGAAGGGGGTGTGCCGTCGAATCCCACAAACACCTTTAATTTTGCTACCAGGTATGCTAAGGACAACAGACACGGTTTGTGGCCAAAAACACTTTGAAGATCTCCCAACCGGCCTTTCTTTCATAATTTGGAGACAACGAGCTTTTTAATTTATGAAACAAATCACACCAACTAAGGCCAAATAAGATAGTGGACAGGGCGAAGAGATGGCCAGAAAATGCAAACTTTGCAGGCTACTTTCCTCACCTTAGTCTGCTACACAGCCGCTTTTAATGTCATGCACCATCCTCACCCCGGCCCCAGTGAAACGCTGCAAGGTAAATACCCTTTTTCACACTTGCTCTCACTGCATTTTTCAGGTGCTTAAGTTAAGGTGCTGAGCAAGTCCCACCTATTCATGACCTATCATGTGGTAGCCGACGTCAATTCGCGGTGTCACAGAATAAGGGTCCAAGTTTTAATGGAATATTGGATAACTGTGATACGTTTTGTGTGTTTTGTTTTATCAGGAAGACTAGAACCGGAGAAATATCCCTGTTAAAGGGAAGAAGGACCGCCTGATCGTAGGTAAAAGATGGAGAAGGGACAAACCCCGTGGCTCAATGGTTCGGTAGACCTTTGTCCTACAAACTGGTCCAAAAGCTGGCAAATATCGTTCCCAATAAATACAAATGAACTGTATTTAGAAATATAGACAGAAGGTAAGTCTTTCCTCCCTTCTTTATTTGTTTGTCACACTGCCAACTTTTAAAATTGTAAATGATGAAAGTCCGCTTTTAATTAGCTTCCGTAATATTTGTACTACCTGAAACTAAGTGCTTTCTGAGTAGGAAGTCAAGTTGTTCATTAAAACATTTTCGATATTAATGTCTCATTCGGGATATAATTTCACGGTTTTTCGCGTCCCCAAGGGTGCAAGAGCGTAGCCCCTCGGAGAGTGAGGGTTGTCCAACAAATTTACTCCGACAAATTTATGCATGGCATTGTATTGTATTGTCTTCACATTACAATACTGTACAAAAGCATAACAATAAAGAACGAAGCAAAACAATGAGAAATTTAACAAACGCATGCATAAATTTGTCGGAGTACTGGACAAGTATGCGGAGAGTTTCCTCTCCAACCTCATCAAGCACAACTACATGTAAAAATGTCAGATCTTTTTTTCAACTTAGTTGAAACTTCAACACTTTGTAACTAATTTTTGTCAGGGGTGGATCCCGGCAGGTTTTAACTCGCGCTCTTTGTTGGAATGACTTGAAATCTTCCTTCGGGTCTACACATTATTTCCTAGTAAACCTACGGTAACTATGTAGATCCTTACTCGCGATTCTAGAGTCCGAACAATCTTTGAAGGAAATGGTCATTCTAAACATCACTTAAAATCTTTCTGGTTTGATGGGTGCAATTAGGCAAGGGTATTGACTCCCAGCAACGCCCGCCTACCACCCCCCCGGATCCACCACTGATTTAAGAGACGCGAGTTAATCAAATCCTTTCGGGACCATTCATACAATACTATACCAGGTTTTCATCAGACCAATTTACAGTCTTGGGCTCTGGCACTGTTTCTATGAAGAAAAGTTGTCGCGGGAAAAAGGGGCACCCTGCCAGCCGAGTCATCTTTAGTGGGCGTTTATATGAGAAAATAGATGACCCCTGTTTCCAAGCCAAGAACTGATAAATGGTTAACTTAAAGCAACCATATTTTACGTCGATAACTCGTGACAGTAATAACTGATAAACTTGAGGTCGACTGTGCGCTCATTGTACCCCCTCTCTCCATCGATGCTCCATTTTAAGGGTATTTAAAGCGAGTCAAAGCTACACAGAAAGGAGAGAAGTTGAAATGAGGACGTGCACGTGATGTCACCAGGGATCGAACTCGGGACCTCGCGCACCGAAGACCGCGCCCTAACCAACTGTGTCACCCTCCCTTGCTCCTTGATACTCGCCTTGACTGAGCTGCCCGCCAGTGATAGTCAAAGTGTTTATGTGGAGAAAAGTTGATCCGGCTAGGAGTGACCCTACCATCGATAAAGGTGTTAGATGTTTCTCAAGTACAGTGTTCGCCAAGTTTTGTGAGGAAATGGATAAAAAGTTGGCTCGCCCAGGGTTGGTCGGGAAGGCCAGTGGTAACCTGCGATCAGGCGTTTTTTTTTCCTTTCCTCTTGTCTACCAAATAAAAGGAAAGA
This sequence comes from Porites divaricata, assembly GCA_038088405.1. Lineage (NCBI taxonomy): Eukaryota > Metazoa > Cnidaria > Anthozoa > Scleractinia > Poritidae > Porites > Porites divaricata. Next base: position 2,603,430 of record JBBMOI010000019.1, on the reverse strand, counting down.
AGGAGCGCCTGATCGCAGGTTAGGCGAGTGATCCTTCTTCCGGGGAAAAGTTTTCTCCACAAGAACAGGGCTTTAGCATAAGAACAAAGTGATTCATATTATAAGAGAACAGGAGGTGTTGTATCAAAACAAGGTCAACTCCAGCTACGTTTCAACCTACAACTGCAAAATGGGCTTAAGTGTGTTCGATTGACTTTATTCTGTAACAGGAATACATTCTGGATTATTCCGGAAGAGTCATCATCAATGAACGAAACGAATCTTTCTGTCAGTTTTAAAATATTGACGTGCTAGTTTTGTGTCACGTGAAGTCCAGCGATCTGTGTTACAAATACGACATCAACCAATGTTAGTTGTTAGTTTTGTTTGTTATTTAACCTCTTCATTCCACTTATCAGCCTCTAACAATACTTCTTTGAACTTCGATAAGACATTAAACTCGCACTGGATATTATTTCAGAAAAAGAAAGTCCCAATGTGTTCGCGTGCCCAAGTCTTCATTTTTAACTTTTTGCAAGACAAAGTTCCACGCTAAACATGGGACAAAAGGATGGACGCTAAGACTAACTAAACAGTTCAATTCATAAGGGATAATGAATAATTCCACCGATTCGTATTTATTAACTAACTACAGCTATATACAATGTATGTGATAAAGCTTTTTTCAACTGCCAATTTCTGTTTTGTACGCAATTTAAGAAAATTGCATTTCATTAAATTAAGTTTAAATCACAAGGAATATTACGCATGACACAGGCCTGGTTTACCCGCCGACTACGTATAATTCTTCAAATTTTTTTCAGATATTTCGTATTGTCTCCCCACCAAAAACGGAAAGGATAATAAGTATCTTCTAATTTTGTAAATTTGACAATGGATTTCTCGCATTTTAGGAAACCCAGTACCTTTTAGTTATTATCGACGTTGAGCAGCCTGCGAAGAACAAATAAATTTTTGGTCTTAAAAACCTAGTGTTTGGGAAGTTTAAAAACTGTGGGATCCTTTTTTACATGTATAAAAATTTTCAAGGGAATTTCAACCACATGATTAGATTGTATTTATGAAAGTCTAACATATTATACCCTTAGTGTTGCCTAGCAACAAAGGTATTAACAGCTAGTGGGATATAAAAACTTGTCTTGCCTAACGACCTACGACCCTACGTTAAATGAAAAAAAAAAAAAGAACTATGTTTAAGGGGGTGCGACCCAAGCAGAGGGAGAGCACAAAGAAGCCTGGAGAAAAAAAAATAACGCTTCTCTCTTTCCAGTGTTGACCTCATGCTTCCGTCGTGAATTCCCTCATTAAACTGCTCCAAAGATAGTTAAGAATGATCAAAGTTAAAGAGGAACTCTCTAGTTTATGTCACTATACGTTTTCACTTACAGATAAGCTCGTGTCATACGCATATTAATAAAATCTTAAAACATTTAAACGTACAAGAAAATGATTTAGACAAAGCAAAAATGGCTTTCTTTGGGTACGAAGGTCTACAATTAGAATTATTTTAACGTCTTTATATCCGGCTAATTTCGTAATAAATTTTTCGACTCGCTGTGTGAGGAGGCCCATGTCTGCAAAACATAACAACAAACTTTTTTAAAATGGTGAATTCATGAGAAACATAAATGAATGAATGTGAATTATTTGTAAGTATGAAACATAACAATATGACACGGAATAAATGATACCAAAAGATCATAATACGACTATTATGATCTCTTGATGATACATATGAATGTAAATGCGCGCACATTTGACCGGTTCGAAACATCAGAACTCTGGGCTCAGTTCTCTTAGTAGAACATCCGAAAATAACGCGGAGCTCACAGGCTCAAATCCCGCTGAAGTCCGCGAACAAAAAATACAATAAATGGCACGAGGAAATGACGTTCATAACCCGTTATGTTTGTGTATCGTTTTCCTTTGAGACGTTTGAATCCGTGTGGTTGTCAGTTCTGGCCTCCGTTGTACCAGGAAGTAAATACCTCTACTTAACTCCTTTTTGTTTTGTTCTTAAATATTATCTGTTTCATTAAAAAGACTTTCACATTTAAGGTATTAAATTTTTACGACGCTACATTTGTTTTGTTTAGTCAGGATTTACCAGGTTTATGTTTTTTTAATTTGCAGATAAGGACGCTGACCGAGTTCAGAGACAATCTGTTGGTCGCCGCAAAGGTGAACTTTCAGCTGAAAAATTAGTTTAACCTTATTTAAGCGTTTATACATTTTTATTTACAAGTTTATAAAGTTAGGGTCAAGGTCCACGACAACACGCCCAGTCAGTTTATTCTCCATGTCATATGAACATCCAGTGTCTTATGCCTTAAAGGACTCGTGACGCATGTTCGGCATCCAAAATGTAGCTACTTTTTTTTAGACTCTAAAACAATGGCTACACTTGTAAATTACAGATTGGGTAAAGAAAATTCATTTCATCCCTTTCTCAAACTCATGTATAGAAGTTGCAAACGAAATTATGTCGTATGTTGAGTGTCTTTATATATGATATAGACTTGACCAAACTTTGCCCTGGACCAAAAGACCTAGATACAAATTTAGTGCAATAAATGAATTGATCTGCATAAAAAGTTTTCGACGAGGTTCAATTAAATCACAGTTCATGCTTTATCAAATCTAAAGCACAATACCCTAGTTGCCAGAGAGTCTTTCTTTCCTAATTCCTGATAGTTCGTCTCTAGAGCTTTATCAAACAGTGAGCACGTTGTATTTCATCCCAAGTATTTCAAGAACGGACATCTTGAGCCGTGGTAAAGGTACAAAATAGTAAATCAAATCATGCTCTACTTCGTAACAAAAGAAGTAGACTAGTAAATTTTTCCTGAGGCGCTTCAAAATTTTAACGCTCTGAGCTTAAGCACATAAGCGCGCGCAATCCACGAGGCCTTTTGTTCAATTTTTAAACACACACACAAGCTTGTTGCGCCTTGTTGACTCACGAGGTAACACACACTTACGACGTAAGCATGAAAGCGAGGCCTGCCATCAGATTTCCCGCAAAATTAACAGAAGCAAATAGGACGACGAAAACAAGAACGATTTGTGATTTTGAGTGCAAAAAGTAACCCCAAAAGGTATCCTTCCTGGGGCAGTTATAGTAAATGAACGTGCGTTGGAAAGTAAACAGTGGAGAAACTAACCTTCGGCAGGATCTTTCGGAAATGCATGAAACGTCAAGTCTTTCGTATTATCGGAACGATTATTAGAAAGCGCAGCAGCAGCAGTTGTAAGGTGCGCTTCTTCCACTTTATACAATTTAATTGAGATGTGCCCCTGAAGCCTCGCTTTCCTGCTTACGTCGTAAGTGTGTATAAGGAATTCGAGAAGTTCGATTCAGTACTTACCAGTCGTGTTCTTAAACATTCCTACGCGCTCATATTAGGCTGTGCCCAGACTGACTTGAGCCTGGCACCAAGCCTTAACGCAGCTTCAACCAACACCTCACTTGGTGCTGTTTATGTAATGCGCCTAGTCACCTGTATTACTAGCTTAGTAAAGTCCACTCGATGTCTGTAGAACTTTAGCGATTGTCTAGAAAGTTATGTTAAAGTTATATAAAGCAGCAGAGTAGCGGCACAGTTGCACAAGCAGGAGATTAACTGACACTGGATAACTGATTTTCCAAACTTCCTTTTTATTCTAATCTTAGATTTCACGCAGTCAACACTGTTGTCTAAACCCTCTTTCCCAATTTTTGAAAGCCTTTCTTTTATAAGCTCCAAACATTTCCAGCCAAGAGACCATGTTCGAATTAACGCCAGTGGACTGGAACTAGCATGCAATTGAGGCTAAAACAAGGGGTTTTATCATCCACAAGAGACTCGATGTTAAGCTTTTTCCAGCCATTTACCGAACAGAAGAAACAATTAAGTGTACCCTCCATTTCTCGGACATTAAAAATTTGGGGCAAAGTTTGAACAAATCATTAGTACAAGCGGCTCTTGAAGTAAATTTCTAATTTCTGACAAGCTGTTCTTGTTCAACTCAACTCTCACATGCGTGTAAAACACATTGGTCATGTTTGGCCGAATCAACTTAGACCTTGCAAAAGTACCACACTATGTCAATTCCTTGTAAGCAAAAAAAATTTAATTTCATCAAATGTAATACGATGATAATTTTTGCCTAGAAAAATTGCCTAGAAAAATTGTCATTTCAGAATCAGAAGAAGACATTGTTAATAAAAAAGCACCCTTCTTGAAGTTGTTAATAAAGAAACCATCCTTTTAAAAGCTTACAGAAGTTAATTAAGAGGAAGAGCTCTTATGCATGCTTACACCACCAAGCCAAGTTTTGGAATTGGAAAGTCAAACGCCACCAAGTTCTCAGAACGATAAAAGGAAACCATACCGTATTTACTCGAATAAGAACCGCCGCCCTGATATAATCAAACTCAAAAGACGTTAATTCTGTTAAATACGGAAAATAATACCGTAGTCATTACGATTCTTTGTAGCGTCCAACTTTCAAATAGACGCCGCGGTGCTTATTCAAATAAATACGGTAATTGAACGACCCAAACAATTACCCTTGCCCTAAAAATAATGACAGAGGTGTTTCCAAAGGCCACTGAAAATAGTTACCGAGAACTTCGTGGCTCCAGACATGTGGACAGGCGTTTGCTGAGGTTAGGGCTACGCTAGCGTTAGTGACTGCTTGATTACGTATAACCACTGTGTAGAATTCCGAGATAACAATAATAAAGGTAAAAATGAAAATAATAATGAAAGCATTATATTCTTTCCCCGATATATTTTTCTGACGGCGACGTCAATGATGGCGGCTACAGTCAAGGGACATTGCTCTCTAGCCCACCCTATCCCCTCAACCATCCACCCTCTCGCCCACGTCACATGCAAAGGCCAAGAGGACCAAGACACGAAAAACTGTAACTAGCACTACTACAGACGGACGGAGAGTTGTCTTGCCGTTTCCCTCGTTTCCGGTCAATTTGTTTTTAACCTCGGCCAACCGTTCGGTTAGCCTTTCCTTTAGTTTTTTTTATCCATCAGGGCGCATTAACCACTTGGATAATTTAAACCGATTTGTTGGTTATAATGAATTTGCAGTCTAAGTTCAACAATGATAGTGAAAATACGAATTTTTTAATCGTAATTCCTTCCCAAGAAATTATCTTTACAAAAGTACAGAATTTCTGTTATATTTGAACACGTTTACAAATTTTAAGCTACTTTTTGAGATTACATACGCTAGGAGACGAACCTTATAGCATATATTATTTATTCATTGTTTATCTTGCAAAAATTCAGACACGCTTAAAAGTATTAAAAACTTGTTTTCAAAGCCAAAAGCTGTTTTATAAAACTTTGCACAGATTTGCCACGAAACTGTAACGAATACAATATCCCTTAATAAAGAGACACTGCGGTATAAAAAGTGAAAAGAACTCCTTTAACTGTCGCTAGATTGACGAAATAACGATTCACAAAATATGGCGCGTTTATGCAAGACCACCTGCCGTATAAAAATAGGGACGAAATCTTAAATTTTAGAGTAGTATTGTTGATAGTCTGATATGGCTTACATCGTGTCATTACTCCAAGTCGAGAAAGATCAACTGGATTACAAGTAATAAGAATTTAAAAGGGAGTTTAGAAATCTTACTTTTCAGTGTTTTACAAAAACATTAAAATTGCAAGCGAGCTATTGGATCCATGACCGATTTTAAGAATTACTATGTTACAAGAATGTATCAAACTTCGCTGACAACCAAGTTGGGTTTGGGTTCCAGCCTGTCCAAATTATTTTCTCATTAGGTAACAAGGCGATTGTACAATGATCTTATGTTCTTGATTTACACTTTCAAAAAGATCACAAACGCCCGGGAAGACCATTGTGAGCCCGATATGCGTTTCACGAAGCTCCGAAGACATTCCGGGCCCGAAAGCTATTCCGAAAACTAGCCGAAGTTGTGTATGGTCTGCTGCTTACTAGATGCTTTGCACTCAGATGATACTACTAGTAGGGAGTTTACGCAAAGACGATGGCGACAACAACGAGAACGGCAAAAAAGCAACAGGTTTAGACAAGCAAAACAACAACTTTGCACGTGCATCACGCTTTTTTGTACATATCTCTGCCGTCGTTGCACGACTACAACGTGAAACTGCCTAATCTCGTTTTGTCGAGGACGGAACAAAAGACAACAACTTTCTTTTTTTTCCCTGAACTTTGATACAGTCCTTTAGAATTCAACTTCAAAAAAATGTGCCAACATTTGACAAATTAAACGAGATGGAATAAGCGCGATTAAGTTTGATGCAGCGCGAATTCACTTTTTAAGTGGCGTTTTCGTAGCCGTCGCTGTCGTCGTTACGTTAACTCCCTACTATTTGGCAGTAGTAATCCTCTGCAAAATAATAATTCTTGCTGCATCTAGTAAGCCCACTACCGGACAAAACAAATACAACTGTTCAATGCTTAGCTACGACAACCAGCGAAAACTCGACCTTTGCTGTTTAACTCAAGGGCCCAAAATACCTTTGGGCTAAATAAAAGATCTGTAAGTCAGGCTTCTCTAGTTTTCACCTTGATGATTTCATGTTTCGCACCGTTCTCCTTTTGCCAGTTCTGTTGCCTCAATAGAGAGCATTTACAATTTAAGATAATATAAAAAATTCTGTTGTTTTTATAGGATGAAAACAACTTCGAAGAACACCTCCATCCTTAACATTTGTGAAACCAGAAACCTAAAGAGAAATGAAGGTTGATATTTCGGTGTAATTCAAAACTATGAAAATGTTAACAAAATTATTATTTCTCTTCAGTTTTCTATAATTACCTGAAATATTAGGGATCAAGATGTTTGATGGAGTCGTTTTCATCCTATATTCCATTGTTATGTACACTGTAAATGAATGATGTAAATTAAATTCAATTCTACCGCTTTTTCTCAGTCGAGTAGATCGAGATAAAAGAGTCCGTGCTGCCAGCAGCAAGATGAACCTAAAAAGACATTTAAAAATATTAAATTAGCAAACAAGAAAAATTAAAGAACAATGGCCACCACCATGAATCCTTCCGTAACAAAATCGGGAGACAATGGCAGCGACTGAGGGGGTGTTTACATGACGCCGGGGCGACTTTCGCCCCAGAACGACTTACTCCAGTTTCCTCTTATGGCTATATATTTGTTTACATGATACCACCACAGAATGTCATGCCGGCGCGAGTGTTCACCCCGGTTCTTGTACCAGGGCGAGAATTTCACTCCGGGACGAAATCTCGCAGCGGTATCATGTAAACGCAAAACGACCACCCTTTTCGGTGTGAAATCGGTCTATCGGTAGACTGGAACGGGTAGTGCATGCGTGATGTTTGCGATTTTGAATCACACCTGTATTTTATCAACATGAAGTGTACCTTCAAATAACGAGATATGAAATGACCCAGTCATCATGTAAACGCGATACGAAATCAAAAAGTCATCCCGGTATGAAACTCGCGCCGGTGCGAGTTTTCTCATGTAAACACCCCCTGAGAGATTCAAGCAAGCGCTTCTTGAAGCTCCTATATAAATAATTACAAAAGACTGTTTCAGTTATTGAACTGCCGGTATACAATTGATATTATTTATACAATGAAGATTATAAAGAGTTTTCACTCACGTGGCCAGAATCTATGAAAATTTATTGGAACAAAAGAAATCGTTTGCATAAGAAAAGAGTTCAACTTCCAGAGGACTGGTTTGGGACACCAACATGGCCGCTGTTTCATTGTTTTGGGACACCAATATGGCCGCCGTGACGTCATGTGAAAACACTCTATACAGTGTCAGTGTTTTGTAAAAATCTCTCGGGAAATGATGAATTTAGTAAATTCATTTTGTTTTTTCATTAAGCAACATCTGCGAACCCCGCGCCACCCAACATGAATTTGCTATCACAACTTTGCCCGCGTAGCATGGCGGTTTTGGTTGGGCTCGCTGAATACTGTAATAAAAGCGGGCGAGGGCAGAGAAACCGCGAGGGGACTGTTTTTCTCGCGGCTTCGCCGGCCGTTCGCGCGCGCGTTTTTTCGGCTTCGCCGCTTACGCAGGTTAATCACTAATTAGTCCTTACCCGGTGAGGGTGGAACGCCAGGCAGCTAATAGGTCCTATCCGCTGACCCATAAAACCGTCGTGATATCTTATAGTACTAAGATTTGTTCCATGCAAACTATAAACTTTAATCATCTGGCTTGCAGAACCGCTAAGAAAAACAAAATATTGGAGGTTAAGGATTGCATTTTCAGGCCTCTCGATAAGTTTTAAAAACCTTTGTCAGCGAATCAGAAGTTAATCCAAGCGTAATTGCTCCCTTTTACAGTTAATTTCTCCGAATTCTTGATTGCGTTATTGAATTGCTAGTATCTTATGTGACTGGTTGAAGAAATAACTTTATTTTCATGTTGAAAATATACCTTTATTAGGCGGTCGCCCGTTCGGAATGGCTTAGTGACTGCTTAATACAAGTTGACCGTCAAATACAGGTTTGACAAATCTGAGAGTATGCAAGAAAATGAAGACGATGAAAGAGTGTCTCTACCTCTTTTCGTGCCAAAAAAAGGAACTAAAAGATCACTAAACGCGATGCAGACTGTATCTGTTGCACTAGTATGGTGCATCTTGTTAAAGTGACCGTTAAATAGAGGCAATGAAAATGAAAAATAGCTCGTTGTGACCTCGGAAAAGATGACAGCCACTGCTTAATAGAGGTGACCGCTTAATACAGGTCAATTTTACAGTACTTAAGGGAAATGATTCCCCGACCTAGGACTTTCCCGGTAAGTGACCGATTAATAGAGGATGAACGATAAATAGAGGTCTTCTTAATACAGGTTTGAATATACTTATCTACTTATTTTCTTCGCGAAATGATTCCTGAAAACACTTTTTTACTTACGTGGCAAACACCTTGGCTTGATGATGAACCTGAAATGCTGCAGAGTTACCAATAGTTTCCAAAGTCCGCACAGATTCTGTGAAGCGTGGATCCCAGAATTTAACATCACCAGCAACACTGAAAGACAAAAAATATATATTCAATTATTAATAAAACGTTAGCCCCAATATAAACATGCATATTCTCTTCACTGTTTTCCATATGTGCCTTATTGAACTGTTTAAGAGACCTTGCTTAAACTTCACGACATTTTATCAGTGCTCATCATTCCATCCATTCTCTTTACCTGTACATTTAATTTAGCAGTGATACTGGCTGAATTCACATTAAAGTCGGAAACTCGGACGGGAAACTCGTCTATACTCACGATAAAATCGTAGGATATGAATCCTGTTAAGGACGTGTTCCCGTCTCCAATTTACCCGTCTACTTCTCCGCCCAAACCGACGGGAAACTCGTCTTAAAAAATTCACATTAGACTCGAAAAGCAAGACAAATTTTTCCACTTGCACCCAAGGAAAAGACTAGAACCTGAAAGTCAGCAACTGTTTCTGGGTAAAAAAAGGGCGCTCAAGAAGCAGACGAACAGAAAAAACAAAGTTTGGAGAGAAGGAGAAACGAACGCATACACTCATGGGCGGATTTAGGGGCCGGCTGAGTGGAAAGCGGCCACCCCTTTTTCTGTGAACTGATCTGCCATTATTTTTAAAGAAATCTAATAAAAGGAATAGTACTTATATGGCTGATAAGTGTCCCGGCCGCCGCTTTCTCAACTTTCTGGATCCGCCCCTGTAATTAAATAACCCTGATGTTCTTTATAGCACTGACAATTTAGAACGCTTTTGGCTCTATCAGCTGGAAAACCATGCGTTGAAAGGCAGGGGTCGGACGCGACTTTAAGACGGTTTCCCGTCCTTAAATTCTTATCAGTAGGTATTTTCTCCAACGGAATTCCGTCTCGATGACGAGTTTCCCGTCTTCTAATATGAATTCAGCCATTGCTGGGAGAAATTTAATGCTAGTCACTATTGCTTTCTTCAAAATTGCTTTATATTCTAAAAAGCCTTAACTTTCCATCGATATTTCAATACAAGTGTTCTTAAAAAAATCACTTCTTAAATGCACACAGTACTGGCTGGTCACATGATACCTTCCACTGATAATGTTGCCGTCTCCACCCTTCTGAAGAAAGACGCTAGTCACCCACCCAGCATGCTCTCTGAGCGCCATCACTCGGCTGAAACATAAAAAGCACCCCACGTTAGACCCCTCCGGCAAAACTTATCCCTACCCCGGTATAGCTAGCTTAAGGTGACTCAATACAGCTTTTCAGGGTCAATACCTCCCAAGTTTGAGCTTAAACTAAATAAGCTATTGCAGGAAAAAGCTTCCGTGAACGATTTTGGACGAACAGTTCCCAGTGCCGAGAAATACTGCTGCAAGTAAAATAAGTAATGGCATCACTTCGTTGCTATGACAACTCCGATGTCATTGCAACCCTGATCATAACAAATTTTCATCGTTATCTAATACAACAGGGTGGCAATATGTTCAAACCTTGGTTTATGGCGACGTAGTTTATGCTCAAACTAGGGAGGTTGACCCTGAAAAACTGTATTGAGCCACCTTAATATATTGACCTCAGCAAGGCAATTCGCACGAAACCAAAGATATCACCAGCAGTTTAAGTGATATTTCTGTAGATGAGAGACGGATCATTATTTCGTTCTTTTATTTCTTTCTAATAACGACACAGTCCGTTAGCATACAAGAAGTTATTTGGTTTGAAGGGAATTATAGGACCCCTTTTGTAGCAGCCAAAAGAATGGAATGAACAGCATTACAGTGAAAGAGTGCCGTGCTATTTTGCTTGGTCACTAAACTGGTTCCTGCGAACTAATCTGGTGAATTTTTAACTCATCTCGGAAGAAAGCGGTCCCTTAGCATCAAGACTCGCGCGAATAAAATCCTATACTGTATTCTCCCCAAGGGGACCCCTCTGAACCAATTGTGGCTGTTCCGTGAAACAAGATGGCTACTTAGTTACTTAAAGACAACTTCTTGAAAGGCGATCTGGAGTAGAAGGTCAGTAATTTCCCAACTGAGATCTTACAATACAGGACTTACCTATCACTGGGTGGCAATCTTCTATCAAAAAGTCTGACGGAACCATCCCCACATCCCGCTATTAGTAATGATCTGCCCACCGAATCACATGCTAAACTGGTAACACAGCTATCAGCACCAGTCGGAATATCCTGCAATAAAATGCAGGATAATTAACATTTATTCACAGAATGAGAGATAAAAAGCGACTCACCCTAGTTTTATCAACCAATCAGAAAATATTTTAATAAAAGCAAGTAAAAATTAAATTTAAAAAATGGCATCAATTTACTCAGTTTGCTTTGTTGCCCGTTATCTAGTCTCACGCAAAACTATAGAATTAACTGTTCAGTGAATTACTTCTTTCAAGAAATGTTGATAGTAATTCTGGATTATTTGTCATCTTTTTGACACTTCATATTTGACAGAGTTAAGCGTGTTTTGCTGATCTTTTGTTATTTTATGGGGACTAGTTTTAATATGACCCGGCATCAGAAGAATAATGCATGATTTACATGCATTTCGGGATTTATAGCAAGCAAAAAAAACCAGTAGTGTAGCAGCTTCTCGTAAGGTCTCTCCTAATTGGTCACTGTAAACAATGACATGTCATTCTTCCCATTGTTTTAGTATTGTTTGGGGTTAGGGAAACTCACCATTGGTGACTTCTCTTCAGAGCAGCTGCTACATGACCCAAAAAAACTAAGCCAATCAGAATACAGGAAGGTCTGTACGTATTCGACAGTATTACAGCCAACTTTCCCATCGTAAGCTACATGGATGTTCCATGGTATTTAAAATAGGCATAATGCTTTCTTGGGGGACATTATGTGGTATACTACTCAAAAGAGTTGCATAACTATTTTGTATTCGTTGCTTCACAACTTTACAGACGGTATTGTTTTAGTTCCCAGGTCCCACCTGCATTCTCATCTCTCGCTGTGTGTCCCACACTCGAATGAATCTAACGTCACCAGAAGCAAATAAGATGCCTGTCTGCTGTTCCCAGCCCACCACCAAACCAGAACCACTCCCTGCGCAGACAAGAAAAACACACAAATAGCTCAAATAGATGCCATAGTGCAACTAAACAACAACTTCACTCTTTCAACTTCCCAAACGTTATTTCAAGGAGAGCCGATACTGTCTATCAGAATAAAGGAGAAAGATGGAACCCCTGCATCTGATAACGTAACGGCTGAGAAAACAAGCGATATTTTCCCGACGCCGACACTGGTTTCCCTGCGAAATGACGTCTGAGAAACGAGCGTAGAAAGTTTTCTGATGACGCGTCAATAACCAGATCAGGTAGATCTTCTGATTGATTAAAGCAAGTTTCCAACGCGTCAAGACCAATCAGAAGCACTACCCAGATGTGGGTAGTGACGTCATTTCTGCGCTCGTTTCTCAGACGTCATTTCGCGCGGAAACCAGTGATGGCGTGGCGAAAAATCGGCTGTTTCTCAAGCACAGATAACTACACAGAGTAAATACCGTATGAGAGTAAAAACATCCGAATGCACTGTGTTTTTTCCTCACATTGGAAGTTACACCATGAATTCGTGCTGGTTATTTAAAAGCAGTTAAAAGTATAAGCGTAGAGCTTTGTGTTCATGAGAATATTTTGCAGGGCGAGTTTGAAATCTTGAAGTGAAAATTCATTCGCCTCACGGTCGTCATACCTCGTGTGGAAGGAAGCATTCCTGAAAGGGCCTGCCATGCTGTCACCATCTCCAAGCTTTTATCACTGTAGTTCTCTCCTTCAATATTCCGCCACACACGAACAGAACCATCGTCTAAAAAATAACACTCAGAGCTATAACAACAACTTCTCAAAAAAAAACTTAGTTTCTTACAAGTTCAAGTTGGATAAACAAATTTTCAACTAACATTTAGTGCTAGGTAATGGCACAAGAACGGATTGCAACACAAAAATAACTCAAACCCGTTGAAAAGTTTCAAGACGACTAATATACTACTAACAAAATTGAAATCACTAAAGCCCCTTCAATTTGTAACAACTTAAAAACTGGGTTGTAACAAAACTGACTATTGTTAAATGATGGGGTGGATAGTGTGTGGTGCTTAACTTTTTTGGGAGTGTAGTTTTGCGTACAGAGCTTAAGCCACAAGGTTTATCCGTCAACGGAGGGGTTAGGGGTACACTTTACCTGTTCCTGTTAAGAGAAGAGTCAAATCATGAGCATTGAGGAAGTCCATGCTTGTAATGCGAGAAATCTTCGGGTTGTTGTTGTTGATGTAATTTATCCTCACGCCTTGGTCCCAGTTCCATACACTGTCAAAAAACGAAAGAAAAGAATTCAGTGAGAATTGCATTAGCGATGGCTACCTGCGGGCAGGTACAAAATTGTAAATTTGACGCTGGAATACCGAGTACTAAATATGTGAGTACTGCTATGTGTGTGAAAGTAAGGTTTGATTCTAAGGTTTGTTTCTATTGCAATACAGTAAAACTAGCCACTTAGAACAGTAGATGAACAATTGCTTTGGCAGAATAAGAAACAGCTATGGCAACAGTCATCTTCATGTTTCTCCAACACGATGCAAAACGGCAAAATGAAGGGTTGTCTAGAAAACGAAATTACTCGACGAAGAAACATTCCTGACTTTATCATGTCCTCGGGAAACGACAGTAATATTCTTAAGACTCAAAATAACACCCTAGCCCTACTCCTGACAGGCACAAAAGAAAGCATACCTCACACCACCCCTGTCAGCAACAGCGAGGTAGGGTTCATAAGGGTGAAATCTTAATACGCCTGGGGCACTAACGTTTTTGTTGATAAAAATCTGGTCATCTATTTTGCCTGTAGTTGAAGAAAACAAAAGATTATTAGGTAAAGTTGACTTTAAAAAAGCAATATACAAATTCAAAGGATTAATTTTGTTGCAAAGTTGAATACTGCACTTCAGAATCCAACAAAGACGAAACAGCTTCATGATTGAACATGATGTATTGTTACTGATGTATTTCTCAGCAATTTCAGCATTTAAAGCCCTCGAAAGTAGTTCGTTTTAATTTGAAAACCAAAGTTATTTTTCGTTAACAAAAAGAATCCTCGTCCAAACGTATCGCTTTCCAATTGTTTCGCGCGTCCACTGGCATCCGTTTCTGTTTGAAAAGAGCAATTTTTTTCATCCTTGAATCATTCTCAGTAAATTATCGCGCTCTCTCTCTCTTTTTTTACGTTCTGTATAACTTAACTCGGTTCTTAATAAGAGCCATCAAAAAAATGTTTGCATACATCAGTACATATGTCAACATCGACCTCCGAGTGGCTACCAGGATGATTCCATCACACACTAATTCTCTTCATGTCGAGTGAAACATTAAACACTTAATGACTGATCCCTCGGGAAAAAGTTAAGTTTGTTACCAAGTTGGTTAGCAAGACCGCGACAGAAAAGAACTTTACCTGTTCTAGCCTGTTGTTTGGCTGCTTCCCGTCGAACTTTTGAGTTCCTTTCAAATCTCCATTCTCTTTCGAGATGAAGTTGACTAAAAGGATCGTGTTCCTCTGGGGGCTGCAATCAAAATACAGCTCCTCAATTTTATTAAGCACTTCCCAGCACTCAAGTCTATCTCTAAAATTAACAACAAACAAACTTGAAAAACACGTTGTGGGATGTCCTCGTTGTTTTTTTAGCCAAGCAAATATTATAGAAAGAGCTGGTACCAAGAACGTACTAGTCGGACGTGTCCTCAAAATCTTTTTATCTTTTAACTTTTTCTCCACTAAGGAAAGAAAACCAAGCATTACGAAAGTAAACTTTCCTCAGTTAATACCCTTAGTCTTTATTTCGTACGCTTTGTACGCATTGTCCCGCCTCGAATAGCCTTGCTAGCTGCGGGCAATAGTTTTGTAATTTTATTTGTTCATTAATAAAGTTTTGTTGTTGTTGTTGTTGTTATAAGGGAAATCACTCGTTGTGATGATTCGCGTTTTCCAGAGTTTGGTATTAGTTCAAGATTTTGTCCCGCGCTTAGCAACAGTTGCACTAGTAAATGAGAAACTGTGCTACTGCGTGGACTGGGTAATGAACTAAAAAAAGAGAAAACATTTCGTTTATAAATATGTAGTTTGTTTATCGAAAGGTTGAGAGACGCTCCTGTTATGAACATGACAACTTTTTTCTTAAAATTGACTTTGCAAAGGCGCGAGGCGCCGGCGTGGGATTGTCGCGCATTGCGCGCGAGTCTCTTCTTTATTTTGACCACATTTCGTTTGACCACTCGCGCGCGCTTTCTTAACCTAACCAAAATACAGTCTGTTTTGCAGTCTAAAATATATAGAATGAAAAGTGTGATGTTTATTGATTTCCAAACTTAGACAACAGCAACAACAAAACCAAGTTGTTTTTCAGTCTGTAATTGTGGAAGAATTTACCTTCATGACCGATTGAGCAAAATAGCTTGCACACCAGTCAGCAAAATTTGTACTGATCATTGGAGGCTTAGCAGAGCCGGCATCTTCATCAGAATCTTGATCCGCGTTATCCTCACTGGCACTGCTCGGGTGTTTAGTATGCTAAAGATGAAAAGATGAACACTAAAATAACACTCGCCATATCCTTCCCTAACCTATAGTATAAGCTCTAATACTTTACATGTGAAATCCCAGCTGGTCCAAAATATATAATATTATTATATACATTAACCATCTTGATTCTACTGGAATAAAAGTCATTGTTTATTGCTCCTTTGTTGTTAGAGACATTTAAGATTAGAGGACGAGATTTGCCTTTAAGGGTAATTTTCCACTGGTTAAGTGTAACAAAAAAGTGGAGAATGTTTTTTTCACACACCGTTTAAACGTAATGTGCAACTCTATAATTTTGTTACTGTCCCACCTTTCTAGGAGTATGTTATGTGCACATTTTTATGAATTTGGAATAAAGGTCAGGCTGCGGTGGTCGGCTTGGCTTGGCTAACAATGTTCGACACTGACTTTTTTGGAAACTAGGCAATGGGTTAGTAAGTGAAATAAATCACTAGCCCATGAGGGCAAGCCAATGGTCCAAAAATAGCCCAGAAAAAAACCAGGGGGTTAGGAACCAGTCTTCTCTATTCCAATTCCTACATAGCTTCCGTTTTGCGAGTCAATCATACGATAACTCCACGACACGCATAGCCTGCAAAGCAGGCTTATTTTGCAGAGTTTTGGATAAGCTATTTTGTCAACCAAACTAACTGGTCTAGGGGCTAGTAGAAGCATATTTTTACTAGCCCAGCCTAAAGTTTAACTAGTCCCGGGCTAGTGGACTAACGTTGGCGTCGAGCACTGCGGCTACCAGTGATGTGCGAGAAGTTTTTTTCGTATTCTCCAAAAATAGGTACTCTGGAAAGCTTCATTTTCTTTTTTTTTTCCACCAGAAAAGTTAACAAGGTTATTTTCATTGAAGGAAGATATTAAGCCCTTTCCTGATCGCAAAATGATAAAATCTCTAACATTTGAGAACTTTTTCCGCCACTACGACATTCTCGCTAAAACCCGTAGCAGAATGACGACGGCTATCATGAATGAGGCTGGTTCACGCACGCGCACTACTTAGTATTGAGAATATCTCGCCCTCTTAGTCGATCCCGTCTTAGCCTGCGTAGCAAGCGTTTCCGTTTGGTTTCGGGAGCAAAGAGAGATCTTCGGTTTTGGTCGCGCGAGAAATGAAACGAGAGCCACTTCCCGCTTACTCGCGCCATTTTTCGCGCGGTCTTACTCCTCGTTCTTTGCTCCGAAATAGCACGGAAACGCTTGCTACGCAGGCTATTCTCGTCTTTGAATCTAGAGGTTTCTATTTCAATTGAGACCACGTCTGCAGGAGTCCCTTGAATTTACAAACGCTCGCAAGCCTTATGCGCTCACATGTGTCAACTAGGTAACTCGATGAAACGTTTTTTGGACTCATCCACTTTGGACAAGAAAATATCATCTACTTGACCTTGACCTTTACTTGACGGAAGCCTTGAAGGCTTCAGTTTTTCCGCGTACATAGTGAGTCGAAGTTAATTATGTCAATTGCTTTGGTTTCACGTTGCTTTGATCTACAACTGGCTAAAAAACTGACGATTGGCGCCACTTCCTTGGACAACATGAAGCAAAACCACAAGCAATTGTGCCGTGGTCGCAGTCGTTTACCCGCGCTTTATCAAGAGCTTAGCCACAAATATTTGATTCCAGTACAACTTGTCAGAGTAGTTACTTTAGATTCGGTCACCATTTTATACTCAACGAAAAGATTTCTAAACAAACCTCAGGCCCTTTATCAAACATTTTCCGTTTTGTGTGGAATTCATAAGAATGTGGAAATCCTCCTGGGCCCAGAGGACCGGAAATGGAACTTCTGGGCTGCGTCGGATCCACTTTCATCGCGCGAGGCGTTTCGTTTGAACTGCTGGGGCGTGGGGGCGATACACCTTGGCTAAAATCAGAAAACAAAGATGCTTACATAGAACTGTAATGCAATACCAATTACAGTCACATCTGCAGATGACGTGACATCAAAATATAATCAGCTCACAAAGTACTAATGACTATAAACAGTGCTAAAATAGAACATGCTTCATCCTGTCAAAAGCCACGCCTAAACTGGTTTCATCAACTGAGTATTAAGTCAGTTTACCATGGTAAAAAGATTAAAAAGATAAAGGACGATTTGGTTGCTAGCCTCTTCCGACTTGATATTCCGAAGCACTTTCACTCGAAACGTCAGCTTTCAATCTTTTTATCATAATCAATTGACTTAATTGACGATAAAACCAAATAATTGTCTCTCCTATCTAGACTACTGGTTACAAAAAGAAAATTGACTCACTCTGATCCCATTAAATATGAAAATCTACCAGGTGAAGACGGAGCTGATGTAGAAAGGCTGGATCCTGCCGCTGCTGCTGCGATCCTCTGAGGACACGCAGCAATGGTGGCCTGCCGGAAGACAAAATCTTTTCGTCAAAAATTACTTAATTACTCCCAAAAAAAGACAATAAAAAATAGAAATGCAGTGAGAATGTATGCAGAAATGTCAAATTTGCAATCAAACATTCTCACATCACCCTTTTCGACATTTTTTAAGCATACAGAACAAAATTACTGCAGGTGAAATTCAGCAAGCTAAAAAATTGCCCTCATAAGATTTATAAGACATAAACATGAAAACCTGAATCAGAAAATACAGCGCGGAAAGATTTCTTAACCCTGCAAATTCTGAAAACGTTAGATATACTTGCAGGAAGTACTCACTAAGTCACCTACGACTGGTAGACATTACCCACTCGGGCTTATGTAGCCTGCGAAGCGGGTGCTTGGCAGTAGTGGGCGAAAGGGAGACACGCGAACAAAAAAGTACAACACTGTCCACACAACTGACGGCAATAATTTTAATGAACTATCACTGAATTTCACAAATTCCAATTGTTTCTTACCTTCAAGGTTATGCCGTTTACAATCTTTTTCGCGCTATCAGCAACTCCCACAAATGGATCAACAGACAGATTGAGAAGAGCCTAATAAGTAGTCAAAATAAAAACAACTCTCAATTCAAAGTACAATGCTTCACAATATAGAGCTATTGAGAGCGCTCTATTTAAGTTCTCCTATCAAGAGTTTTCTCTTTAATTCGGTTTCCATGAATGCTCATTCTTGACCTTGGTAAACAAACTTAAAATTCTAGTCTCAAAGCGTCAGATTTTAGTCTTATAGCTTTCGACTGTATCGCACAGTCTTCATCAGCAGTAAACGTTCTTTTCCCTTTTCTCTCGCAGTTTTCTCTTCGTCTCAGTGGTAACAACTCATGCCAGTTTGCACATTTGAAATATCTGAAAACAAGTTCCGTGACAAACCTTCGACTTTCTCAAAGCCCGTTTCCCGGTTTCTGTTGGGTGGTTAGTCAGGAAACGGGAATCGCGACTTTGCCGCTTCGCCTTCTGGCGCTTACGCAGTCTACTTGTGGCAAAACTAGGACAACCCGTGGATAAACTGCAAACATTTTGTTATTATATGATGGATGTATTAAAAAGATTCTGAAGAGAAAGTCTTGGGGAATTTGTGAATGCCCAAGAATGAAAAAGCAGCTTTTTGCTAATGAACAAAAATATACATGTAACCTTCTAGCCTGCGAAGCGCAGACGTACTTCCGGTCGTCGCTTCTCTTCCTCCGAAAATAACGTCTGCGAACCCGAGCAGCAAAACGATTTCCGTGACGTAAACTTTTTGTTATGATGTTGGCCAATCAGATAAAAGGATAGAATGCGGCTCGAGTGCCCCCTCGCGACCTCGCGCACTGGCGTGTCTTGTATTTTGGCGAGAGATACCAAATACGCTTTGGAACGTGAATTTTACGATCTATAACAAGGTTTCCTGCGACGTTGAATGCTGACTTCTTTATGAAGCGAAGGCTTCTCAAGCTACGAATGTGATGTGGGCTTTTGGTATAATTTCGCTTTATAAAATATGGTAGTACGTGACATAAACAAAACATGGACAAAATAATCGCTACAGCGAAAGGAAAATAATATAGCTTTAATAATGACATCGCGCTCAGACTCGCGATTTATTTCAATTTAACCAGCGCTGACAAAAGGTGGTGAATCGATTGTACAGACACATCCTTGACTGATTCAGAAATCTCTGATAATCGCTCGTTAAAAATTCAAAATTCCAATAGCATCGCCACAAAACAATGATTTGAGGGCCGGACCCAGCGTGAAATAAACATTTACAATCAAATGATCATAGTCAAGATGACATTTCACCTATGACGCTTCCGAATCGACTCATCTTATAAAAGCTATGGAAATTAAAACTTTGAAAAGAACATGTATTTAATGAAATATAAGAACAAATATAAACTGCTTTCGATCTGATCAACTTGAAGTTCTGTCTGAACCAAGAAGTAATCACGCATGGGCAAGAAATCAATTACCACATGTCCTAGCTTTTAGAGATAACGAAAGATACTAAAAAATATTTATAGAGGCACACGAAAAAATATCGAAGAGTTCTCCAAAGCATACTTTCCTGCGAGGAACCAGAAAGGAACAGAAGCAACAAACGGCATGATGCTTCCTACTGTCGTTAGGACAATTATCGTTTCGAATGTCATCAAAACAAGAAGGTGTGATAAATCATCGTCTCCGTAGGCAAATTAACAAGAAAATTTCTAAAAAATATCTATAGCGGCACACGAAAAAATTTCGAAGAGTTCTCCAAAGCATACTTTCCTGCGAGGAACCAGAAAGGAACAGAAGCAACAAACGGCATGATGCGTCTACTGTCGTTAGAACAATTATCGTTTCGAATGTGATCAAAACAACAAGGTGTGATAAATCATCGTCTCCGTAGGCAAATAGATAAAAAAAGTTCCTCTGCTCTTATCTTCAATATGAATCCTCTCGGTGCTTATTTCATCAATCAGCCCCACAATCCAGGCAAACAAACTTTCATAAACACGTCGTCCTTAGGAAAAAGGGCGGCTGTACAGAGGCTTCGCCGTCCTTTCAATTTCGACTTGTAAACATATCCAACAGCACCGCGCACGATCTCACGATCTTGCGAGAGGTCTCGCGAGTTAGTTCCTTGATTTTAAGAGCTAAATTGTGATTGGCTAAAAAGGTTTTACGTCACGGAAATCGTTTTGCTGCTCGGGTTCGCAGACGTTATTTTTCGGAGGGAGAGAAGCGACGACCGGAAATACGTCTGGGTTTCGCAGGCTAGTAACCTTCCTGTTCTCAGCTCAGTCATAAAATTCAGGACCCAACATCACATATCAGGGCTTGATAAAAGCAAATATAACCTCGTAACAGTGTGCATGAAGAGTAAGGTTGATCACGCCCAGTCTTAAGCTTAAGCAAACTAACCTTCCAAACATTTGCATACACATTAGACTGGATGCTAGAAGAAAGTGAAATCTGTGAGGAAGAACGTCGCAGGTCTTTGATGCCAGGCGTAAAATCATTACTGCCTGTGCTGCTACTACTACTACTGTACGTCATCAATGGATGGGGCATGTGTTGACCTGTTGGAAAGGAATGTTTCAACGTTATGCACAACCATCTTTTTTCACTTTTATTGACAATACTAAGGCCTTTAATCAAGCAAAAAAATCTTCTAGCAGGCTTTTGTGCCCTACTACTAACCAACCACACAGACAGTGCAACAGGAGATAGCTGGAAAAAAAGGGAGCATGAACTCTGACAGCTTCAGAGAACCATAATCATAATCCCAGTAGTGAAGGCATCAATCTCTGGGGCAGACACCCTAGTTTTAAAACTGAGAAGAAAGGATCATTTTCGCTTCCTTGTCTTCATTAATTTTTCTTTTACTTCCAAGAAGGACACAGGTTTGACGACTAAAGAGATGTAGTATATGTTACGGAACAAAATCGTTAATTCCACAAATCTTTGACTTTTTTTGGCTACAGCCTCATGCACTCTTGATTTCACTCGCCGCGTGAATGGCCGTTTTTATGCTAGAGACGTTAAAGTCGTCTAGACGCATTTAACGTCTGAGACGTTAAAGTCGTCTAGTGTAAAAACGGGACGCACAAAAGTAGACGAACTTATTTAAAAAAGTAGATTTTTCTGAAAAAAGGACTAGGCTCTACTCTCGGAAGACACTGGACACGAGTTAAGGCGGCGCCAAAAATGAACTTCAAGCCCGCGAAATGCGAGCAAACTGTTCAAACTCTAACATGGCGGCGGCGTTGCAACTTTTAAAGTCTATTTCTCGCCGTCGCTTGTAAACGGGCATCTAACTCTTTCTTAATGGCTTCAAGAATATGAACATTAGCTGACTTTTTGAATGCAAGAGTCTCCAAAGTTAATGCAAATTCAGTTCGATCGTCTGCGAGAACAGATGCAAACTCCTTAAGTTCATCCTCACTCCACTTTCTACCACGAGACTCCTTCATGCTCTTCGTGGCCGCCATGTTGTTTTGCACTCGTCCCAGTCGTCTCTGTACGAGGTGAGCATAAATGCGTCCTAGTTTACGACGTCCCGTCTTTATACCAGACGATTTTAACGTCTGAGACGTTAAAGTCGTCTGTTAAGTGCGTCGTTCGGACGCACTTAACAGAAGACGTTAAAGTCGTCAGACGTTAAAGTCGTCTGCCTTATTTACCGTTTTTATACTAGACGTTAATGTCGTCTTAAGACGACTTTAACGTCTCTAGCATAAAAACGGCCAATGATAGAGTCTTGAGCGGTGGATCTAACTTTTGAGTCTATCGATGAAAACCCATGGTGCAACCATTCAAATTAAACCTCTTCAGCAGTACTTTAACATTGTATTATTTATTTCGAACGCAATTCTAACTTTTGATTCTATGGATGAAATCCTACAGTGCAAACATTCAAATGAAACCTCTTCAGCAGTACCTTCATAAATGGAATTTGAACTTTTCGTTTAATTTCGACTTTGGCTCCTTCTGGGAGTGAAAAGATTTATGCATAGATAGATTTGTAAAATGCAAACAGTTTTAATAAGTCAGTCTTACCACTGCCAGAATGAGGAGAAGATGCAAAAGTACTGAGCTGAGAAGTTGAGAAGCTAGGTCTCAGTCCTTTAGGATTCTTGCCTCCGCTGGTATGTGTTATGGTTTCCATTCCTGAGGAAGGCCCGGAACCCACAACAATCCAGCCACTGGGTGTAATGGCTGCTGCCGACGGAGCATTTTCCCTTTGACGATCCTCTTCAAGGAACTGGAGTGCTACGACGCTAAAGTTGGTTTCAAACTGCATCACAAGGCCATGAAGGCCAACAACAAGTTCCTAACAAACAGCAACACGTTTTAAACATAATATATAACTATTCAAGTTACTTACACTATAAATGCGACTAACTCTAATATGATTATCTGAATATTCTTTGATAAACATTAGGATTTTATTTTAAGTACTCCCATTTTCTACTGTGGTTAAAACAACAACTACAAAAATAATTTCAAGTTCTAGTTTATCAATTTTTTCTTTCTTTTTGAAAACTGTCCTCTTGAATCTTACATTTGCTGTTTTCCGTAAACATGTTTCTATATCTCTCTTATGTGGGACATACAAAACACTTGTTCAACAAGTCCTTTAAACTAGTGTTCTTATCAGAACACGACATTGCGGCATTACCGCACTTTTTCGGGAAATGCCGCACAATTATTAGCCCAAGGGGTCCCAAGGGCGTAAAGAAGGGGAAAAAAACCTGTTACAAAACGTACGTAAGCATACGTACACAAAAGTAAATTTCCTTATAATAAAAGCCAAAATGTAATTGGTTATGGTGTCCTTAGAAAACACCCATCATTATCTAAGATTCAGACCTGTAAAAACGTTGAGTTAACTGTGTCTAAAAATTGTGCCTCGCTTTTCTCCCTCATGACCCCCCCCCCCCCCCCCCCCCCCCCTTTAGCTTCTCTCTGGGTCCTGTGGACCCCAGTGTACAAAATCCTGGTAACAACAACAGCTCCGGGTTGTGTTTCGGTACATATTAAAATAAGTACATTCTTACTTTATTACACATAAAATAAAATGGTACTAATTTGGAAGAATAAGGCGGTACCTGGAAGTCAGTTTTGATCTATTGTTAAATTCAGCTACAGAGCAAACGGACCACATTAATTACAAACCTTTCTGACCAGTGGGCTGCCATCTTGAGACAGCTGCGTTAATCTCATGGCAACTCCAAAATCAATCTGATTGGCTTGATCAGATCTGTCACCAGTATTGGCTATAAATCTTCCTAGAGCAAACACTGCTGCTGCACGAACCTTGAAAAGACAAAAACATGTATCATCACATCACAATCAGAGCGTTGTTAAGTCATTTTGTACGTCACCACACTTGTACAGTAAGACATCTGTAACTGTTATCTAAAACAACATTTGGCGCACATTGGGTGATCACAGTGGTGGCAGTCTGGAACCTTCCATAATTATGGTGCAATTAAGGGGTCCTTGCCTCATTCATCTTCACATAATTATTTTATTTGTTCATTTACAGGACTCAAAATAATTTTTGGGCCGTAGCCAGACACGATAACTGGCCAAAGAAATTTTTGCTTGGTCAAGTCTTGTTTTCTGACCAGTCAAAAGAAATGGGAAAAAAAGTGAACTAATTCTTGGGCAATTTTCAATTTGTGACCGTGACTGTATTTTCACAAAGAGACAAACTCTAAGATTTACAGGTAAGGATTTGGTTGTTTGTTCAAGAATAAGACATCCTCGGAGACCCAGGGGCAGATAGTGGGGACGAGGGAAAGTCTAAACGGGCGGAAAAATATATATGGAACGAAGAAAAGTAAAGAACAGCGAGAAGAGCCCCTGGGGACAATGTCTTACCAGACCAGTTCCAAACGGTCGCCGCCGTTCTGGCTTCTGATTGGTGCCAGAAAAACACAAGTTTTCTGGCACCAATCAGAAGCCAGAACGGCGGCGACCGTTTGGAACTGGTCTAGTAAGACATTGTCCCCAGGGGCTCTTCTCGCCGTTCTTTACTTTTCTTCGCGCCACATTTTTCCACCCGTTTAGACTTTCCCTTGTCCCCACTATCTGCCCCTGGGTCTCCGAGGATGAGAATAAGAGAGTGTGCGACCAGTCAACATGACTAGAAAGTGTAGCTTTTGGCCAGTCAAGATGCCATTCTGGCCGGACATTTTCTGTTGACCAGCCATTATTTTGAGAACCTGATTGATTGATTGATTGATTGATTTATCTATTTATTTATTTTCTCACTCATTTCAAATTCACTTAAAAGAGCTGGTTTACACTCATTAATTACTTTAAAAACAATACCCATCAAGATTGACCAATTTTATTAGCACACTTGTGTGAAATTTTTGTTGTTAAGTTATTTACAACTTAAGACATAAAAGATGTTGTAACCTGCATCCTAATCATTTTCAAACCTTTTTGATTTATGAAAATGGCAAGAAAAAATCCCCTTGACAATAATAAAACAGCACCAAGCCTCACCTCTGGTATTGGATCAGCTAAGAGGCAATAGAGTTTTTCAGGAGCACTATCTCTCACAGCACACCACCTGGCAGCTTCATAATTGTACCACACTCTACCAAGACATATGGCTAACCATTGTCGCAAAAGAGGGTGAGGATCTGTTAACTGCTCCAGACATATGGCTATTACATTTCCTTGAACACACACTTCCTAAACAAGACAGAGGTACAATAAAACAGTCAAGAAGAATAACACTATAATTTTGGCTTCATTTGTGCATGATTTATGCCATAGCTGTGAAGTCTAAAAAGTTCTTTGGAAATAATGGAGAGAGACGATCTGTTAGAGACATTAGGGAGCGCAAGCAACCACAACGATCACGACCACGACTTCAAAAAAACAATAGGTTTAATGATCAAAACAACAGCTCTGCACGTGCATCACGCTTTCTAGTACATATTTTTTCATCCACTGCACGACTACGACGTGAAACCTCATTTGACGTTTTATGGAGGACGTGAACATACTACAACGAATTTCGCTTCAACTTTTTGAGCCTGAATAAAATCCTTAAGAATTCAACTCCGAGAAAAGTCGCCTGCGTTTGACATCTTGAGCGGATCCAAATAGACGCGATTAAGTTTGAAAGAACACAAATTCATTTTTTTACCGTCGTTGTCGTCCTTGCTTAAGGTCCCTATTAAACTGCACAAAGGGTTAAACGAAATGATTTATTGACACAACATATACATAATGTACCATTTAATATACATATTTGTCTCACACCAACTATTGTGATCTGACTTTCTGGTTGATAAGCAAAATAGTCAAAACAGAGAAAACTCACTTGACCAAATGGATATTCATTGACAATTACCGACAGGGCAAAGGCTGCCATTGTCCGATGCTCAGCCTACAAAAAAACAAAAAGAACAAATCATTTGAATTCTTAAAAGCTAAAGTGACTGCATGCTAAGGCAGTGTGAGTGAATAAACATATCTCAGCAAAAGCACTCTAAAATAACTAGAGCCCTGCAACTGGATTCAGACAATTAGTGATGTAGACCAATGCTCAGCACTGTCTCATGTGAGGTAGACCAATGGTCAGCACTGTCTCGTGTTTATCCTTTGATTGAGATGTGGCTCAATGTCATATAGGTAAGGCTAACCTAAATTACATTAAGCCACATCTAAACCTTTGTCAACCATCACAGTTTTCTGTTTGCAAGCATAAATGCCTATAGAGCTGTCTTTATCTCATACACAATTGAACATAGCAAGTAAGAAATTATCTCTAAAAAGCAATGTACAATAGGTATATATTGCTTGTACAATATCAGGTAACCTGACAATGAGCACATTCATAGTCATTCATTACTTACTAGCATGTAGGGATCTGCCAGCACAGATAAGAAATATTTATGACCACTGTCCTTCACAAGATCTGCCTGGCAAGACTGCAAAGTTGATAAAGATGTTGTAAGTAATGGCATTTAGATACAAACAAAGAATCTAACAAACTTAGCCAGGCCAGATACACTGGGTGTTGTTCACATCATTATTGATATATCAACAATTGGAGAAAAGAAGGTAGAAATTCAACGCCACACACATGACTAGCTGCTGCCTGAGTTGTATGGAGATAAGGACCGTAACAGAAAACAAGCCATATATTAAGTATCTAAACTTACACTATCAACAGCAAGAATCTTGGCCCAAATAAAAACCAACAGAGGTCTTAATTCTCTGGCAGAACTTTGAAGCAGTCTGAGCACATAAGCAAAGATACCAACAGAAAGGGCCTAAAAGAGAGAAAAAAATTATTTATGTTTTACTTGGTATGACTAAAATTAACGACAAGCTGAAGGATTGTTGAGTAACTAAAAGGTAACTAAATAATAAAAAGGACAATCAAAATCAGATTTAGATTGATGCACAAAATTTCATGTGACAACACAAAGAAAAAACTCCCTTCTCCTGGCACAACCTGTTCACAGCTGTTTAAATATAATTTTTAACATGATCAAGTTTCTCTTGATGACACAAAGACCACGAGCGTGGATGAAAGAACTTGGCATTTTCTAAGGCCATATGAAGTTTCAAGGTGCACAGAAACTACTGAAAATGTGTGGATAGAACTTTTGGCATATACAATCAAGCCTGACCCTCTATGACAAAAACATTAACCATCTATATGAATAACGTGAAAATTCTGAAGATTCCAAAGTTACCAATTGTACAGGTGAACACACCATGTATTGTAAACAATACTATTGTCTCTGCCTCTTTGGTGTCCAAATGAGATCTCAAAAATCCCTGAAACACAGTGAGAAGCAACAGTTAAGATTTCTGAATGACACTAACCAGATTGACAGCCCAAGGTCCTAAATCTAAGAACCTGCCAAGAAGATCCAGGGCTCTGAGTCTGTGCACCTGACTCAACAGAACCTGTAGAACTATTGGCAGCTGCTCAGGTGGGTCCCTGTACTCTTCACCCATGGCCAGCCACACCTGAAATGCTGTGAGCTGCTCTGTGAAGAATGGGCTATGCTGGAAGAAAACAGCAACAGGAAAGACATCAGACATGACTGATTGATTGACTAAGGCAAATGATCCCCACATTCACTGTATCAAAGTTAGATTAACTTATACTGACATAATATTATACATCAGTGACATTTGGGGAGATGAAAGCATTCCTTGGAAAGATCTGGATAAAGGTTTATGGTCAAAGATTAGTTGGATCAAGGTGCATCAAAAGTCCATCTGGACAAATCTTTGTCCAGATGGGGTTTAGCAGTTCCTTTGATGCACTTAATAGGGAGTTTAAGATAACTTGACGGTGACAGCCAAAAGAGAGTTTGTGCTCTTTCAATCTCTATCACGATTACTCCAACTCATTTATTTTGTCAAATGCAAGAAAATTCTTTTTATGCTGAATTCCCAAGAACCATATTGAAGTTCAAAAAAGAAAGAAAATTTAGCTGTCGCCCGTTTATTTCCTCCATAAAACGTAAAATTAGGCATTTTTCAGTCACATCATGCAGTGACAGCAAAGAAATAAACAAAAAAGCGTTATGCACGTGCAGAGTGGTTGTTTTGGCAATTCAACCTATTGCCTTTTTGATGTTCTCATTGTCATCACCATTGTGGCATCTTAACGTCCCTAATAATCAGGGTGATCTTGGATCATGAAGCCTGATCAGGATTGTCCCAAAGGAATGCAGCTGTAGCTTATTACAGTGTAACTTCCTCATAACTGAATTGTTGTCCTAGGTAGAGGTTGACGACATCCACAAAATAAAGAATTTCACAAAAAGAATGATGATTTAATTTACAAGAATGCTGTCTAACTACTAATGTATCGGCTTTCCAACTTGGCAACTGGCAGGAACAGTGACAAACTGTTTGACTAGCTCAACAACAACAGTTACTGTCTGGAGCCATAACTCAAGTATTCTTGAGAAAGCCACCTTACCTTGAATTTTCCAGGATTTTCAATAATTTCAGGTAACTGGGAGAGGCAGATATCAACTGCTAAATCCCATGCTTGCCTACAAAGTCAAGAGAAATAAAGCAATCTATTATATGGCAAATAAACAAAAACTAAGAACATTTAAATATTATTGCCTGGGTTTGAAAGGCCAGGAAAAGATAGGCAGTGTGGGTGGCATAAGTCGTATAAGCTCTTAAGGCATTTGCCGGGAGCATGAATGGAAGATATCATCCCAATCACCAAACTGGGCTAGTGGTGTTGAGCAAAAAGCTTCATTCTACTGCCTCACATTGCTGGGTTTTGGAGAAGGCCCAAACATCTTAATTACAAACAATAAGTGCAACTAATGAAAAGTTAATATCTGTAGCACTGCTACATATACTTACCACATGGGGTGCATGTAGGTAGGGGGAAGTCTGGGGCTTGAAATGGGTGTACAGTTATATGACCTCATGACCCTCTCGGCAAGAAGGAAATTCCTAAACAAGCTTGCCACAAGTAAATCCTGTCTGAAGAGCTTCTGAAAGAGTTCTGTGACATAAAAAAACAGGAACAAATGAGATAAAAACTGAAAAACAAACCACAGTTTATTAGAGGATGAGGGATGGCTCACTTTTTCAACCAAAACTTCAGTTACTACGTTTTAAAGACTTACAAGGACCATAATTATTTTAAAATATCAAAGACCTCTCTCCAAGGACCCCTTTTTACACATGACAGCTGCCAATCAATAGTAAAATCTGGTGACAGTATAAAAATGCACAATGCCCTTCTTTCACACAAACAGAAAGAACCACTTAGAACTCAGAGCTCCTCAATAATTTGTGTCACAGACTCCCTTTGATTAGTATAAAAATCCCATTGTTAATTGCTTACATAATATTATTTTTAAATATTTGTGTTTCAGCTCAAAATGAATGTTTATGAGGTTTTAAACCTATTTTTATCCTTAATATCCTTCCTGGGCCAGCCCTAAATTGTCAATAACAATGGATAATAATAAAGGGTTGGACAGCAGAGGAAATCAAGAGTTAATTTCGTTTGAAACCATTGTGATTACTGTGAAACACAAAAAACCGTGAACACCTGAAAAATTTCAGGAATGTTGATTGTGTACTGGCGAATCACAACAAAGTTCACTAATACACAAGCAAACCTCAGACCACAAACTAATTACCATTGCTGTTTGAAGTTTACCTATCTCGCGCCTTATTATCCTTATTATATGTTTCTGGTGTTCACGGCTTTGTGAGTTTCACAGTAACAATATCAATGAGTTAGCCAATCAGTTGTATTTTCGGTGTACCTCTTGGTAAAGTGTTCCATGCAATAGTATCAGTCACAGCTGTAAAAATCCAACTGAGTTCTCCTAATGGTGTTCTCCTGTCATTCAGACGACCAGGAATTCTGTTGAGACAGAGCTAATTATTAAAGTGTCACATTCAGACATCCAAGGCAACTTGAATAGACAAATTTGATGAAAACACCAAAAACCATGCAGAAAGGATAAAACAGTCTGATTTTTCAACATTCACAACAATAATAATTTTACAAACTAAAAACACAAAGTATTAAAAGGCTAAAGCTTGAAAGACATCCCTTCAATTTTTGAGGTCATTTTCGAAAGTACTCCAAAGTTACTGAATTATATTGCAAGTGTCTTGCTGAAAAAGGTAACATTGTTCTGAACTCATTTACTCTGCCTGGCACTTTGTTTTCAAAAAATAATGCTGGCACAAAACATTTCTAGCAGTTCTTGTCTTGCATCAGTTTGTAAAATCATATGCTTACTTTTCTATTAGTTCAAGGGTAACACCAGGAACAAGCTTGCTACTTTTTTGCCCACAAAACCTGAAGACATAAGTGCACAACAAAATTAATCCTTGTGTAATTACATGAACATGTCACATAGAAGGGACTGAAAGGTCATACAAAGATATCAATGGCATGAATGAACCTTGATTCATTAACAGTGTACGAAGAAAGTCATGCCCAATAGCCTGGGGCTAGTGGATTTTGCTACTGGGTTAGTGAATCCTGTTCCTAGTTTGCCTGATAGGAAAGTGAATTTTGGGGGGGAATTCAACTTACTGATCAGAAAAACTGTAATCAATTTTTCAGCCTCATTAAAATGACTCTTGGGATAGTACATGACTTTCTTTGCACCCTGATTAAAGTTCATTATTAGAAAATTTTTAGCATGGCATAGATCAAAAAAGTTACTTTTAGCAAGGCCTTAAGAAATACTGACCATCGTAAAGCCACTTTGATAGGTGTAGTCAGACAGGAAGTAAACAAGTCAGCAGGAAGTTCTGGATTCATTGGTAGTAGCTGGTTTGCATCACATGATGCCAGTTGGATGCAGTTCTTGACAGCCAGTGGAACTGGCATTGGGGTACCCTGTGCCAAGCAACGCTGAAATGGCATAATACATGAAGAGAACTATAATAAGCATATCAGTCATCATCAGTCAGTCATTTGTATCATTAATAAATTTTATTTTACAAAAATAAATTTAAGAAAGCCAAACTTTGGTGTTATCATGATGCCATTTAAAGACTAAGTAACAAATAATGGAATGTATGTAAATCGGTTTCAAATCTTTTTACTTGCACGCTTTAACCCAACCTGAATATGCAAACTGACTCTGCCAACACCAAAACATTTTTATTTAGAGACTGTTCAACAGCTTTGCTAATAATTTATGCTAATTTAGAGACTTGAAACTGATTTATAATTCAGGGTGAGATAAGAAATGTGAAATAACAATAATATTGCTTACAATCTGTTACTGAACTTTACCAGCCTGGAGCAGTCAGGTAGGCCTAACAACCCCCTTTTGGCGAACATCTTCTTTACTCTGGCAAATATTGCTTGTCCATCAAATTTTGCCAGCCCTTGAAATGATTGTTCCACTAGCCCTGGGCTATTGGACAGCAGTTTTTTTCACATCCTGTACATGTCACTGTAACATGTTCTTTAATTTATATTCTTTTAATCATAACCAGCTAGTGTTGACCACATTTGGAAGAAGTTTGCAATCAGTGAAAAATGATATCAATTTATTATTCTACAGCATAATTGCCAGAAAACTGGACATTAACCAATAAGACCTGGGGACAAGGTGGAGCTGTTATGGTTGTGAGTACAAATGGCAGAACATTTCACTTATTTCGCAAGGAAGAAATAGGCAAACTATTGGCTAAAAACATTGCAAGAATACAAGTCAATGGATGACATCTGCTATTTGGAAAATACTCGCAGAACTGAACAACCCTTTAAGTCTTAAACTTGCCAATATCCATGCAATCAAAGATGAACTTAACATCAATGAAGGTAGGCATGTTTTAGCTCGTTTTTAAACTAGGAATTATTTTGGACGAATAATAAAACAATTACTGAATTTGGCTTTTTATCATCTTTAGAATAATTATGGACCGAGATCTCAGAGAGGGTGTTTACATCTGCCTTGGGCTGATAACACCCTCCTTGATCTCCATAATTCTTCAGATGATACTGACTGCCTCATCCAATAATTGTTATTAAAAGTATTGTAGTTACTATACCTTGATGATTGCATCATGATCATAGCATTATTTTTGTATGCTCATGCAAAAGTAAATCACTTATTGTCATTAACTTTATTTGATGTGTTATTTGCTGTTATTCCAGGAGTGCATGTTGGATGTGAGTCTGATAGTAGATGGCCAACTACTGGTCAATGCCTCACATGCAATGACTCTAAGTGGAATAAAAATAACACGTAAAATGAAAATATAGCTTAACTTTCAAGAGTTCTCACCTCCTGCTCCTGTTCACGTTGAGCAGCAAATTGAATGAATGACTGAACAATGAGTCCTGCATTGTTACAGTCATAAACAAAGATTGATGGACTTCCCATCCAGGTCTGGAGGTCATACACTGACAGTGGAATATACTGGGTGTAGCTCTACAAAAAATAATTTATACATTTTGGTACAAAACTGTAACTTCATCTCGCTTTTCTTGCTCATTTTTTTTCCCTCTTGCTGGGCATTTAGTAGGCTTCATTTTGATGGGAAGAGTTTTCAGGAAAGCTTTTAGGATCTTAGGATTAGGTGAAAGGAAAGGTAGGTGGGTAATGGAACAAAATTTTCATGGAGATTTACAGGTCAACCTTGCCTGGTTTTTTGCCGTTTTCTCCGGTGTCCTTGACTGAATTGTGCTCATTCTGGTATGGTTTGAAAGATCTCTTCACTCTGCACAAGTTAGTGGACAAAGTTGGCCTTGACCATTAAAACTGATGACGTCACGAGGGTTAGAAAGGACGTGGATCTGCACGGGCGGTTACGGGCGGTTCAGGGGCGAATGGGTTAAGGACTTGAAGTTTGGAGATGACGTGGGAAAAGCAGGCAAATGATTAATTCATCAACAATTCTGCTTAAAAAACAAACCAAAGCAATAAATACACAAAGCATCCTCTTACTTTGTTGAAAACCCATATCTCTCCATTAGCAGTTGCCCTAGGAACTCCATGCCCATTGTAATGAAAAAGCACTCTCTCTTCCTGCAATGGAAAAATTTAGTAATTATGAAATAACTTATGAATAATAATAACAGAGCCTACTTGATGTAGTAACTGGCTAACCATTTGGTTGGGTGGAACTAATGATGTTTTAGTAGAATTACATTGATGATTATCGAAAATAGAGCGCTGTGATTGGCTAGGGACTTCGCTTTATCCTGCTATAATCACTGCGCGGTGATTATAACATTGAAGGCTAGCAGTTTTCAAAATGGCAGCCAGATTTGTTGATGTTTCGGAGTCTGAAATTGATCAAAAATGTTATTTTCTCGAATAATCATCAATGTAATTATACTAAAACAATTAGTTGCCTGAGGCGACGTGAATATCAGCGAATAGTCACCTCGACTTCGTCTCGGCGACTAACTGTTAAATAGTGGCTGGTTATTGTTAGCTTTTGGGCATGTGCAGTTGCTTAAACTGGATTCAGTGATTTAACATTTTTCTTTGACCATTTAAATATGGTAAAAGAAAGATGGCTAATCCAAAAGGGTGGCCAGTATCAGCATCACTGTTCTCCCTAAATTTTAGCTCAGCATGTAAGGGACCATTCATGGCCAGTAAGGCAAAAAATATCTGCCAGAGGTGCACTTTCCTGGGGGGTAGGAGGATAATAGTGGAGTGAGGGACAAGGTCCCACCCTCACTGAAAAATTTAGGAGCTAAGTTTCCTGAAACATCATTCCCTCATTTTAAGACCTATTTTACGCAAATAGGCCGTTATTATCTCTAGACAACAATTTAAAATGTTTGATTCCAATAATTTTACTCTGTCATCAATGTTGTCTTTCTAAAATGCATGGCCAGTAAAAAGTAAAGCTGTGTATACTTTAGTACTTTTCCAAATAATTAGCAATTATTGGACGAGGTTGAGCAAAATATTGTGATTTGTCAGTGGCCAGCAGATCAATTATTTGCCGAAGCCGAAGGCTGAGGCAAATAATTGATCTGCGAGACACTGACAAATCACGATATTTTGCGATAACCGAGTTCAATAATTGTTTTATCATTCGATCCCTGAGTTTGTTTTTTAATAAATAATATTTTCGGAAAGCGGTTAGCGTGCGCTGCCTTCCAGGAGTAATGACAGAGATCACATAAACGAGCAAGGAGCAAGCGTGGTTTCATCTATGCATGAGCAGAATAGCAATGCAGCCCCAAAAAGTTGAACGACATTGCGCATGAGCACACCATTATTTGTAGGCAGTTATTTGCAGGTCACGTGGTGGGCTCTCGGCCAATGAAAAGGAAGAAACATTTGCATCGAATGATAATTATATTTATTCATTTTCTTTGTGAGAATTGAATCCGATCACAACTTTCTTTTTAAGATCTACCTTTTTAATTTTAGTAACACCTTCTAGCAGTGGCAGGTCGTAAGAAGTGTTGCTTCAGGCAGGAAATTTTACCTGTTACCACCTGATAAGGGGAACACTGAAGTACACAGATTTTTTACAGTGAAGAGGAGCCTAACAAGGTTTAAGATGCAAGTCAACGGCAAGATAAGGATGACAATTCAAAGGCTGTGCTCTCAGGATAATTAAGGGAACCCAGTGATGTTAACCTGAGAAACCTTGGGTGCCCAGCATACGATTTTTATGAAAAATCTGAGATTTTCTAGTCACCAGAGAGTAAAAGTTGGGCACCAGGGGCCACTACTAGGCTCAGCTAGAGCACAGGCCTGAATTCTGTGAAGCTTAGACTGGTCAAAAAATACTGTTATTTCCGTTGACAAAATAAAGCTGTAACACAACTTACCTTTGCATTTCGGCGCAGAGATGTACAAAGCTTCTTCACTTCATCCACTGTAGGATCAAGACTCTGCTTATAACGTGCCTAACAAAAAATCATGACTTTTATATCACATTCTTTGATGAGCTTACAGACAAATACTCTGGATTATCATTCCACGCTGCAGCTCAGGTTTTGTTCAATATCTTATTCAACCCATATTGCATCTGACTAAACAATCCTGCCACATCTATTATGGAGAAATCATATAATTTGCAGGACAACAGACTTCCAAATCCCCACAATACTATTTTGCACTCTACAGGAACAGTATTCTCCCTAAATTTTAGCTTAGCAGGTAGGGGATCATTTATAGCCGGTAATGCAAAAAAAAAAAATGCACCAAAGAGTGCACTTTTCAGGGGGCAGGGGGGTGGTGGAGGGCAGGACATGACCCTGTCCTTAATGGGAAATTTAGGAGCTAAAAGTACTTCTTTAATTTTAGCAAACCTTCAGGCCATTGCAGGCAGTAAGAAGTGTTGCTTCAGGCAGTAAATTTTACCGCTTACCGCCTGATAAGGAGAACACTGCAGGAAGCCTGTCTAACATAAAGGATAAACTTACCCTTGCCTGCCAGCGTTCATACTGCTCCTGTAGTTTGTTTCCCACAGTTTCTAAGGCCTTCTGAGGGCTCATAGACAGAGGATCTGTTGCAAGTAAACTGTGTTAATAAATTTGGCTTTGATTATGAATGTAAGTTATTTATGACCACATCCAAACTAAGGTACTTTCAAAAATTGCAAAGCTAAAGATACTCTTTCATTTTGAGAATATTTTCACATATACATGTACGTGCAAGCAGCTTATATGAAGTCTGTGTCTTGCTTACCCTGCCACTACATTTCAATGATAGACCTTTGTTTGCAGAAGTCTCAACTTCTGAACATTTTCAAAAGCAGTTGTTGTTTTTTATTGTCTAACTGTGTGGATGGAAGACCAAATTTCACCATTAAAACGAAGCAATTTCTTGCACACTGATTGGTTGGAAAACCATGGAATGATGAGATGGTGGCACAATTTGTTCTTCTCTTTCTCGCTTGTCCACTTCCCCAAGAAGGTTCAACCGAAATGGACATCAAAACCTTCAATGTCATTGTAAAATACAAATTGAGAACAATTTACTGTAAATGTATGTTCAGACATTATGTGTGGACACAATCTAAGAAGAAACAAGACGTCCCTAAAACTAAGGCAGTTTCTCTGCTATTTTGAGCATTTTTTCTTCACCGTCTTTGAATGATTATTGATGGGTATAACCTTTCATAAACAGTTATGGCTGTTGCTTAGTACCCTAGCCTTTGGAAGTATGGGAGGCTGAGGTTGACCTTGTTTTGAATTTAAAAAACTTCTTTCTTTTTTATGGGAATTATAATGAAATAAATACTAGTTAAAAAGCATAAGAAAAGCTTGATTTACATAATTCTTCGTTTTCATCGTCATGCAATAAACTGGGCACAAAAAAAAAAAAAACAAATTGGAAACCGTCCAGTGGAAGATGCCAAGAAAATGAATTGTTATAAAAGACTAATATATAAACAATTTGTCCAAATCTCAGGTCTTTGTGGCCCAAGGTTACTGAGTTATTTGCCCAAACATTTCATGCACCTTTATAGAGCATTGTATGGAGACGCCATATTGATGGACAGTTTTGGTCCACCAATATGGGCGCCGGAAATCAACAAAACCTTCTGGAGTTCACTTTTCTATGAAAACTCTTCCTTTTCGCTCGAGAGGTAGCATACATACGCATAAACACATCTTTTAATACTTGAAATGGTTAAACTGCTGAAAATCAAGAGGACAGACTTTTTTCAATGGGACAGCATTCCTATTTTTGTGTCATGCACTGTGAAAACTCGGAACTTCAAA
Source organism: Porites divaricata (assembly GCA_038088405.1). Classification (NCBI taxonomy): domain Eukaryota; kingdom Metazoa; phylum Cnidaria; class Anthozoa; order Scleractinia; family Poritidae; genus Porites; species Porites divaricata. Next base: position 2,566,723 of record JBBMOI010000019.1, on the reverse strand, counting down.
TTGCTGTATTTTCAAAATGAAACATGCTTCAGGGCTGGAAACTTGTACAACGATATATTTTCTATTTATTTTCAACCTAGTGCAAATAAGAATGTGTAAAACCTTGCTTTGTTGACTTTGCAATTTGATAACGTCACTGTGAAAACCATCAATAAAGCAAGAAGGTTTGGAGGTAATGTTATTAACATAACAAGGTCAACTTCAGCTTTGTTTGCATCCTCGGAGACCCAGGGGCAGATAGTGGGGACGAGGAAAAGTTTAAACGGGCGGAAAAATATATGGCACGAAGAAAAGTAAAGAATGGCGAGAAGAGCCCCTGGGGACAATGTCTTACCAGACCAGTTCCAGACGGTCACCGCCGTTCTGGCTTCTGATTGGTGCCAGAAAAACACAAGTTTTCTGGCAACAATCAGAAGCCAGAAATCAGGCGACCGTCTGGAACTGGTCTGGTAAGACATTGTCCCCAGGGGCTCTTCTCGCCGTTCTTTACTTTTCTTCATGCCATATATTTTTCTACCCGTTTAGACTTTTCCTCCACTATCTGCCCCTGGGTCTCCGAGGATGCTTTGTTTGCAGCTAAAACTGTAAAACTAATGCTATTTTCATTTCAGACAGTTGCAAAAAGAGTTGTGGTGACTTTTAAACAGTTTTAAGTTGAATACCTTTTTAAATTGTTTACGATATTGATTGTGTAACACAATTTCCCACTTGAGAGTAAGTCTAGACTTGGTTTTTGTTCTAAAGAGTGAAGCACTTCTATTTAACTATCACTATCCCATTCTAAATAATACAGGGAATACAAAAATCTCCTAAATTTTACTCTAAATATATTTATATCATATTGCAATGTTAAAAATGTTTTGATTAAACTGAAAGTTTTCTAGTGATACAGTTGAGCGATTAATGGTTTTTTTCATTATAAATTAATTACTTCTCATGACTAGAAGATTCAAGAAAAAGGCTGAAATATTTGTTTCAAACAATTCCATCATAACTCAGCAATCATACAAGCCAAAACTTTCAAACGACTGCAACTCGCCACTGTATCATATGGTCAAAAATTTGCACGATTCTTCGTAATAAAAAGCGAAATTACTTTTTCGTCAGGAGCTAACACAATGATAAAATGAACGAACATATGATTTGAGAGTACCGACAAATGGTCATGACCCAAGAACGCAGGTAATTATTAGAAACGTAGCGTTTTCAGAATTAGTACAAATATTAAGTAAAAAACGCTTACAGTCAACAACCCCTGTACTACCAGAAAAAAGGCGAAGTGAAGCTAAAATTTCACTTGCATTTTACCACATCAAAGTACAAAGGTTACCTAAAACAATTTACATTTTAAACAGCTGACGGCGAGGAGTTTCTCTCCTGGAAACTTGAAAAGGAACGTCGAGAAATAAGCTAAAATAATCTCTGAATAAGAAAGATATTTTACTGACCAATCCAGCATTCCATTCTGGCACAAGGGGAGGTTTTTACGACGTCGGGGGGATCCACTCCGATGTTCAAACACAACACCAAGGCTACGCTCACGGTTTTCATCTAAAATCAAAATCACGAAGTTACATGATTAGAGTAAAGAATAAACCAAAGGGTAGGGTGCACCATACCATGAAAAGGATTTAATCCCTTTAAATAACTCACTCGCTCTTTCATTCGCCATGTTTGTGCCAAAGGTCTCGATCCTTCGATCACCTCCTTGTGTCGTTTCTTCATAAAACATAGGGGCAGTTGCCAATCTACTATCTCCCCTTCATCCTCATCGTAGAAGAAATCGTAGTTTTCTGTTTCATCAGTTGACATCTTGGAAAACTCTACTTAGCGACTCTTGGAAGAAGAGGCCCCAAAACACTAAAAACATCCATTTTCAAAGGCTTCTGTTATGGTACATATCGGTAGTAAATGTGAAACCCAACGTGTTCGCCGGTTCTGTTCCCAGAAATACTCATGACTGCGCATGCTTATGTTTATGTTTTCATCACTGCGAAAACGAAAATCGCGGGCCCCACCAGACCCCACTCCGTCTACATCGTCTACATAGATTCAGATGAGCAGTAATCGAGATTAGTAAAATCCAGCTAGTGGTCTATTATCAATGCTGTGTTCTGATTGGTTGAGCTACTACTTGTTATAGCCTACTACTAGCGAAAAGTGCTGTCTTGTTGGATTGTAAAAAAGGATTTTTTAACTAGCTAAAATTGTTTTGTCTCGAGATTTCTGACCAACTAGTTGGATTTTTACTAAAACAATTATTCCTCTCGCCCTCATGGCCTCTGAGTCAATAGCCCATTCGGCCTTCGGCCTCATGGGCTATTGACTCAGAGCCCATTCGGGCTCCAGGAATAATTGTTTTAAAATTATTTGCTTTGTACGCACTCAATGGTTAAGAGCCTACAGTTGTCTGCTGGTAGAAAACTGCTATAACTTAAAACTGTATACAGTGCGCGCAGTGCACGCTTGATTTCCAAAACTTAAACCAATGTCTCCTCAGAAGCCCAAGGCTTAAACATTTCTATTCTGTGTTCCGTGCGGACGGTGTTTTTTATTTGCCTTTATTTTGTTCAAAAGAATTGTATTCGGTTTTTGTGATACGGCATTGGCTTATAGCAGTTACCTCGGCCTTGATGATTATTCAAGATATTACCAAAAAGCTCATCCAAAATTGAATTGTCTCTAATCAAGCGGTTTTCACTGGCCAAAACAAAGTGAAGAAATGCTGCAGAGATGCTCGAATGCATCCAGCCCACACGCTGTAATGAGAGAGACATCCTCGGAGACCACAACCTCGTCCCCAGGGCTTAGCTATAGTCCTTTAAAAAATGGGTGGGGCCACCCATTTTTTAAGGGAAAAGCCCTGGGGACGAGGTTGCGGAGACCCAGGGGCGCGCGCTGCGGTCAATCGGGTCGAGAAAATGTAGGCTCGAAACGGCTGAAGCGACGCAGAAACTTTCAAGAACATGTTAAAACTTGAAAGCTTCAACGCCGCAGTTTTTTTCCAAACTGACTGGCCACCCCTGGGTCTCCGAGGATGGATGATCGAGAGAGAGTTTTCAGAAAGTTCGATTTTGCACAGGTATCTCATCAAAGCGGTGGCACTGCACGTAACCTTCGAAATACAAGGAATTGTATGGGGAAAAAGATTGTTCCTGTAACCTACAAATTGGAAGGATGTTTAAGAAATCGTGAACTGCTTTTTTGCTAGCCGACTTATGACGTATGCTCATGCTTTTTTGCTAGCCGACTTATGGCCATTTTATGAGTTTTATTGTAGCCGGTTTGCTCAGCCTCGTCCCCAGGGCGTTTTCCCTGGCTTTGGAGGTGGGCCGCCCCATCTCCAAAGCCAGGGGAAAGCGCCCTGAGGACGAGGTTGCGGTTTGCTCTCCCTTCACTTTTCCCCGCTTAACGTCAACTAGACCTTTAGCGGGGGGAGGGAGGGAGGGAGTAACGCAATGGACGTTAGTGCGGGACCTTTTTGGACAAAAGAAAACTGGTGCATTTTCATAAACTTTACGTCAAGTGCGGAACGGCGCGTGTGACTTTACTGAAGAGAAAGCAGGACCAAGTGAAGTGCCGAGTTAAATTGTGATCTTTTAAACTCCGCTCTTAACTAATAAAGGATTAAAGTAACTGCAAAAACCGTGGACGAAGATCCTGCTAGTTGTAAACGTTGGATCTCTGGAACTAACTACTATCAAATTGTACATTTTAATGTGATCTTTTAAACTCCATCCTAAACTGCACCAATAAATCTTTAAAATAAAAAAAATTATGGTTATTTTGTTGATATTGTAAATACGTTTGTGAACCGAAAAGAGGAATCTTTTTTCAATACATACTTTCAACCTCAGCGTTCTTTTTTGAGAATCCGTTCACAGCCTCTTCGGACAAAAACAAAATAGGCGGCCATGTACCAGGAATTCTGGCTTTGACCTCTGAATACTGTAGTGTAGTTGTAGTGTAGTAGGAAATCAAAAGCATCGACAGGAAAAAGCAGTTATGACATAGACATAGACATAGACATATTTTATTTGGAGCTCGTATACAATATATAGTACATTGACTAATTCCAAATAACTAATAAAAGTTACACACAACAAAAATTTATAACTGTATATGGCTTAGGCCAATAAGTTAATAATTAATTACGCCTTATAGTATTCACTTTCTATCGATTCGCATGTCTGTTCCTCGGCAAATTCAGGTCATAAAGAGATCCGCTTTACCTGCTGTAACAAATGATTTCCTGCTGTAACAAATGACTTCCTGCTGTAACAAATGACTTCCGGAATAGCTTAATCAAAGCTTTTGTTTTGTATCTTAAAGTTACGTGCAAACGGATGCAACAACTCCCAACATTGTTGGGAGCAGTTGTGTCCGTTTACACCCAGCTAGAAGTTTGACCGATTTCAAACTTTGCGCAACAACTCCAAACATCAAGCAATGTTTTGTATTGCACACTTACTGTAGTCAAAGTTAACTTAAACAGCTAATGATCTTCTCTTCTCATAGCAGTCGAATACATATTTTGCAATTAGCTTTTGCACTGGTTTGTTCTTGCTCGGGGGGTTTATTAACAACAGAAAAACATAATCTGGTGCCATTCTGTCTACTGATATTCTATATTTTCTGTTTAGGTATTCAAATAAAGTACTTCTTTTTTCTTGATACGCAGGGCACTGAGTTAAAAAATGTCTTTCATCTTCTACGTCTTTTTTACAGATAGGACAGATCCTCTCTTCCGGTTTCTTGTAAGGTCTTACATACCGACCTGTCTCTACCGCCAAATTGTGATTACTTAAACGGAGTTTAGTTAGAGTTATCCGGTGTTGGACGTTGGTGACCTGACGGAGATAATCTTCACATTTATAAGTTTCTATTGTTTTAAATTTTCGGAAGGTTCTTAGTTTATTCTTTTGGTTGGCATCTTTTCTTACGTCATTGTTCACCTCACTTAACCATCTTTGTAATTCGATGTCTTTCAGTCTTTGTTTGATAATGTTCAAGATTCCTATGCCATTTTCATGTGCTTTTGTCCAGAGATATCCTAGCCCTATTTGGTCTAATACGCGTTTGATTTTTTGGCTCCATAATTCTTTGTTCATTCTTGACTTCACATCATTATAAGCCACCTGTGATAATTTGTGTTTTGGGTGTTTGGTTAAAGTTAGCCAAAACTTAAAATTCCTATATTGTGCTTCGATTTTCATTGGGAATCTTCCTGTTTCAGCCCTACATGCATTGTTGCTGCAGTATTTATTTACACCTAGCAACCATTTCAAGAATTTAATTTGAACTAGTTCTGCGGGATCCTTTTCTATTTGGTCGCTACAATCAACACCCCAAATTTCACTTCCGTAGAGAAGTATGGGGGATATCAGAGCATCGAATAGCTTAATCGTCAGCATAATATTTTCTCTAAAGTTGTCACCCATCTCTCTTCTTAGTTTATAAAGTGCCTTAAGCCCAACTTTTTTTAACTCTTCTCTAGCTAAACTAAAATTTCCATACGGGTTCAGTGTCATTCCCAGATATTTATAAGATTTAACATTGTTTAGTACATTTACTCTATACTTAAACGAGTAGTTATTTAAGGACTTGCCGCAATTATTAAAGATCATGACTTTTGTTATGTCTAAATTTACAGTTAGTTCAGTTTTATCACAGTAGGATTCCAACTTGTTGAGAAGTGTTTGTAGGCCATTTGCTGACCGCGAAAAGATCACTAAGTCATCCGCATATAATAAACAGTTTATAGGTTTTTCAGAGTCATCAAGCAGAATATCGGTTGAGCTTGATGAATTTAGAAATTCAGGTAGATCACTTAGATAGAGATTAAAAAGTGTGGGTGATAACATACAGCCTTGCTTAACTCCAGTGTAACACGGAAAAGCTTCGGTCATTTTGTTGTTGATTTTGACTGCTGATTTATCTTTTGAGTACATCGACATTACTATTTCTAGAAAACGCCCTTTAATTCCTTCTTTTCTGAGTTTTTCGAATAATTTTTGCCTGGGTATGCGATCAAAAGCTTTTCTAAAATCTACAAAACACGAGAAAAGCAAGTTTCTACGTTTTTGTGGTTTAGATTTAACAAACTTATCTATGAGTGTTTTTATGTGTCCAGTTGACGTTAGTGGGGGGGAGGGGGGGGGGGGGGGGTGAATATTAAAAAAAGTCTTGACAGAAACCGCAACCTCTTGCCCAGGGTATTCTGTCCACGTAACAAGGCCGAAGCGGACGCGCATAATTCAAGCTTGGGAGACTTACATTTTCTCTGTCCATACTTAATCTCCTAGCTGATGTTTTCATTGATGTTGGCATTCCCGACAAAAGGTCGAAAACGCCGGAGGTCAATCAAAGAGTCTTCAAAGGCTCCTGTGAGCCAGCTTATGAATGAATTGGATTAGTGAAGAGACTGTCTAAAATGAATAGCCTGCGTAGCAAGCGTTTCCGTTTGGTTTCGGAGCTAAGAAGACAGAGGAGGGGGATTTTCGGTTTTGACCGCACGAGAAATGAAACGAGAGCGCCATTTTTCGCGCGGTCTTTGACTCTCGTTCCTTGCTCATAGACCGCACAGAAACGCTTGCTACGAAGGCTAAAAATGAATAAAAAGAAGGAATTGCATATCCAATACCTTGTAGGGGAGGTTCGGGAAGAAGCGTTTAATCAAATTTTAACGCATAAATTAATTGTCTAACAGAATGGAGTGAGTGAGTGATCGACTGAATTCGCGGTCCATTTCTACAGCTCATTGCATGACTACGTCATTCATGAGCTAAAAAGTACCCGTGTAACATCATCCAAGAACCGGATAGGGAAGAAAAACTTTCGGATTAATTTGTGTAGACCGTGTAGACGGAACCTTTTATAGAGAAGGTTTAGCCGACTCTTGTTTTTGAGAGGCGACTGTATTTGCAGCTGCCTTGGGGGATGTTAATCCTGGTCAGGAATTTTTTCATATTTCAAATCAGAAGCCGATCTGTTCAAATACAGTACGCCAAATCGCAACACAGGGAACCCACAAAAACTAGGATCACTCATCGATCGTTTCTGGGCAACGTATCGAAATCGTCTCGATTTAATGGACTCTCGATTACGAAACCGTCGAATCAAGTAATTTTTGGATATACGTTGCCCCACAGGTAGCCCAAGCTCGAAATATGGGCATCGGCGAACATCGGCATTGCTGCGTAACATTCGAAATATAAGGATTTGTATGGGAAGAAAAACCTGTCGTTTCCGTAACCTACGAACTGATGAAACGATTTCAATAAAAACAGCTTACCTTACATAAAATGTGTGTTACGTCTCTTCTGTGTGGTCCATGGGCCGATTTATGGCCTTTTTATGGGTTGTACTGTAAACGGTTTTCATTGAAATCCTTCATTTTCGTTGGTTACATAAGGAAACGATAGGTTTCATTCCCATACAAATCCTTATATTTCGAATGTTAAGCAACATTGCAAGATGTTCGCCGATGCTCATATTTCGAGCTTGGGCAACCTGTGGCTACGTTGCCCAGAATCGTTGAGTGATCCAAAAACTATGACTGTCTCAGTTGTATGTACAGCAATTTTATATACCCATTAGATCAATATAGAAGTATTTTGTGCCTGAAATGCTGTGCATTGTCATTCTTGTACCCGAAAACAGCGTATTTTAGCGATTTATTTAGACGTTAATTCAACAAGAAATTCAACCGTTTATAAAAGTCATAAAAGAGGACGTCACGGGACAGCACGTGAATTATATTAGCCCGACTAAAAGGAAAAAACGTGAAAATCACGAGAAGTTTTTTGGCAATCCACCGCTACTGTCTGATCAGTTTAGTACTGTAGACCAAATAAATAACTCTACGTTTTTTTTCCACATAGTAGCAAAATATTCACAAATATATAACCCAATGGAAATAAATTGTGACGATTAACTGACTTATATGAAGCCATTTAGTCTTCGCAACTGAACAGGGTAACGAGTGGAAGCAGCGGAAAAAACACTTCGGTTAAAATTATGAAAATTTAAAACTACCGATTATACAATCGAACGTGCCAAGAAATATTGTCTCAGAATCTCTCATGAAAAAAATTGAAATTGAAAAATTAGAAAAAACCATTAGATTGGTCACGATCGCCGCGAAGCACCGTCACTCAAACTCATCGGAATCGCAAGGGAATCATCTTCGATCGAAAGCGAGTTTGCAAAAATCTGCGAGCAAATGCGGCAAGACGCTTCACAACACTAACCTACCGGCAGAGTGTCCGGCTTTTCTCACTTCACCAGTTAACAAATAAAGATTATTTTAAGGTGACTCAGGCGCGATACCAAAAAAGAGTATATGGGGGAGGGGCCAGAGGAATGGCTGTTCCCACAAGTATGGGCTTAAAATTCACCCAAACTTTCGTGAAACCTCCGCAGCGTTAGTAATATTTGCTCGCAATTTTGCGATATGTCTTATCTTTTATAATATAAAAAGCTGTAGAGAGCCCCGAAGACGTTTGTGCAGGTTCCAATAGCTTATAAATTTCAGAAACGGTCCGAAGCCTGCAGATCTAGTTGAATTGTTACTTTTCCCTGTTTTTAAACAGGGACAGTAGGTTGATGACTGGTGAATGGCAAATGATCAACAACTGATCATGACACGTACACTTCATTACCGAAGATTTATAGGACCTGTGTTTTCATGTGGAAATAACGATGACCTGGAAATGCAAACAAGCACACAACAAACAGGGTGTGGCAAACCCACGTGAGATGTGTCTAGAACATGCCCGAGTCAGTGTTGAGTCACACTTCTAAGAATGCGTTATGCCTTTCTTTGTACACAAATGTCAAAAACCGAGCCAGCTTTTTTTGTTCAGCTTTCTCACGACTTCTTGGCAAAACCCCTGCCGCAGAGTCTAGCTTATGTTGCGCACTAGTATATGTCGACTAAATCAATTAATGTGCAACTGGTCAAAGTTCAACAAAGTGCTGCCACTGCATTCTATTCTAATTTTGTTCATTGTACATATTATACACCAGAATATTAAGTGCAGTAAATAAGTAATTGCATCAAATGGCATAAAGCGATGCGCCTCTCAACACTACAGATCCTCAAAACCTTGAGAGGCCTACCTGTAAAAAGCGGATTATAAATGTTGTGATTTAATTTTATCTTATTTAATTTTAAACCAAGGATGAAATCGAACCACAACATCAACATCCGAGATCTGGAACACTGGGCATTTCTTGTCTACAGACAAAAATTGGCTACCAAGAGTAATATCTCTTGAGATAAAAATTTGGCTAGGACAGAAAATTAAGTTTGAACAAAAAGGGAGACTTCCAATTCCAAACTCAGCGCATACACAAAATAAGAACTTTTTGGTCAGAAGGAATTCGGTTTGTTAAGATTTTTTTCAGATTTTGAAATTTCTTTCTAAAAAATGTGCTGCCGTTGAAATAGCTGTTAATAGGTCCCCGTATTCAGATGACATTGCACCATTTCGACCGCTAAGTGATCTCTTTTTCCGTCCCTTCCTTTGCTTCTTCAACAGGGTGTTTCTTCCAGAAGTCTTCAACTTTAAGAAAAATGTCGACAGCTTCCTGCAATCCCAGAATCATAAAAGGTAGTTTCAATAAAGTAGTAATCGTAATTATTTTGGGACTGGGAACACAAAAACTAAATACCGTAAATCCTCTATTAAGCCCCCCCCCCCCCTTTTCAGAGGAGGAAAGTTAATAAGCCCCCCCTCTCTATTAAGCCCCCCCTTCCCCCTCCCCCAATCCTTATTCTTCACAAAAAAATTAACGGTCAACGTGGACTGATCAGTTATGATTTATTCAGGCTAGAAGTTCATATTGTTTTTGGTCTTCGGCGGCATGACCTCCAACTTCATATGCTTAACTTTCTCAAATCAATACAAGTAACCATTCTCATAAAAATTACCGAAGAACATGAGGCCAAAAGCGCATTTTTGAAGAATAAGAATTTTGTTTTAGTTACTTTTAGGCTCCCACAAGTGACTTAAATACTTTTGACAGTGACTTTAATTGTACAACGCGTAAGTCTACTCTGTCTCATACCACGGTATTTTTGCTACAGGTGATGCGTTTCGCTAAATTAAATAAGCCCCCTCTCTATTAAGCCCCCCCTCTCTTTTAAGCCCCCCCTCTCTATTAAGCCCCCCGTCAAAAGTGCTTGAAAAAATAAGCCCCCCGGGGGGCTTAATAGAGGATTTACGGTAGATAGTAAACATGGAAATAATAAGAAAACTTGATTTTCAAGAAAGTCATGTAGAAATAAAACTATAAAGTCATGAGAGACTTTTGAACTGTGGTTTAAATTCATCAAGAGTACTAGTAGTTTTTATTAGTTTTACTGGCAGTTTACATTAGTTTTTATTTGTAGTTTTTTGCTTCTATTACCACCTTGTATATTTTTAGTGTTTTAGAGTTGGCGTGATGTCCCTAGTGGATGTTGCCGACAAAACCATGTTTAGATTTAGATTTAGGAGAGACATGGCGACTGTGTGATATCTAGCGGCAAGCTGTCCAAACGCACAGAGCTCCGCTGTCGTAAAATGTGCACTTCATCTACAATCATCAGTACAGTGATGTGGAAAGGCAAGCGTACAATCACGTTTTAAGTCATACATTATAATTACTGTAGTAACTAGGCGTTGATGGACGAGTTTCACGCAGTACTACTTTTGAAATGTTATGGAGCGCGTGACACGATTCTTCAAATTTTGAAGAAAGGGCTCTCAGACCCAGTCCATACGAATCCCGCACTGTTGAAATCGCATTTTTTTTTCTTACCCGCATTCCCCTGGACCGGACCATAAACCACCGAGGTTTTAAAAAAAAGTTTTTTGGTCAGCGGGTTCACTTCAGAAGGCCGATTGGTGTAAAATAATATCACAGGTTTCAAAATATTCGTATTCCTGTGGACGGGCCACTCGGAGAAAAATCCACATCCCGCTATAGTAATCGAAATGTGGATTTACTAATGCATTGTACAATGAAAGAAGACGGTAAAGTTGAAAAGGGAGGGAGAAATTGGCAAACCAGGCGTGAAAGAACGCGATGGACGTGATTTTCCCTTCCACCCTCCCTTTCCAACACCTGTCACGAAGGCTAGGGCGTGTAAAATTATGAACAGATACACTTACATTTCTCATTTCTCTGTGGTATTCCCTTAATTCTTGAACTTCAGGCTGTTTGCGTACCTGTTATCAAAATGACGACATCACGGTTTGGGCACATAGAATGCATTTTTTTAAAAGGGTCTGACATGGAGATGGGGTAACTCAGGTAGGTTGGCCAGGTGACCCTCTTGTTTATGTATGATCTCTCTCAATTGATTTTAAACACGTTAACGTGATAAGCTGAGGCAACCAAGCCACTGAGGCAGCTTGCCCATTTCTTCGGACAGGGTAATTAATCCTCTTAGCCGGGAGCTAGTTATGTTTCAGTTGCTGCAACCTGAGTCTAAAGTCTGCTGTCTGTCATAAATGTGAATGCCCAAAATTATCTAGATGTAGTTAGGGGGTCTGGACCTCTCCGACCTCACCCTGGACATGTCACTAGTGTTAGAGTATGTTTTTGCATCTGTAATCAACAAGAGACCTTTTCACTAAAATATGAAGCTAAAAATTCTCCGTGGGGCAAGAAAAGATTTTTATTTGAAAAAAAAAAAACAATCCAACTTGAATTAACTTTGCTAACATCACATACCACATAGCCTCTGTAAAATGACTGAATGATGATAGCTGCTTCTTCATCGCTGAGTAACAATGAGAGTGGCAGTGGGGGCCGAGGACTAAGACAGGAAAAAAAAAAACATATACACTAAGGATCGATTTTAACAAAAATATATTCTTGGTTCATCTGGTGAAGGTTCATATTACGAACCTTCACTGGATGGCAAACCTCTCGGCCCACAAAAGCCTGTTCTTCCCCAGCAGAATGTCCACACATTTGTGGATAGCGCTATCCAGTTTTTGAACAACTGGGGTCAGGACATACCAGCCTTAGAGGCCACATCTCAAAAATGGTCATTTAGCAGGAAATGATATAGAAACTGATGCACACACTATACCTTACACACTTTGTTTTGGTGACATTTTTGTTGTTATAGCCTGTGCCAGACTGTCAGATGGTAGGGACTTTGCAAAAACAAGCTAAGTAAAAATAACAGGCACATGATCTGGGGGAAGAAGGTCAGGTGGCTCTCTCCCCAGGGCTACTCTGTGCATTTTTTGCACCGCTTTCAGCGTGTAAAGAACATCATTTTTACAGCTTGCTATTCAGACAAGCTGAAACTAGCATTTATTAGCCAGACATCATTTCAACTAGCCCCAAAAGCTTCTTAACGGGCAGAATTGATTTCACAGTTCTTCTGTTATTCAAATTCCTCAAAAAAAGTCACTTGCCTGTCGAGCAAGTTAAGAACAGAATTCACCAGCCCGATAGCAAAATCCACTAGCCCCGGGGATCGGGCACTACTTTCTTTGCACACTGCACTTTTCAAGATCTCCGCACATATTACTATCTTGGAGCCTGGATCAGGCTGTTCTTGCTAGTACCACTTGGTGTCTGTTGTACTGACACATTTTGATTGTGTTACACATTGATACCAGCTATCATCTTTTTCTTTTAGTATTTTACCCTTTCCCACCCCTCCCACCTCTCAACAATGGCCACTTTAACCCCTCTCCCCAAAGTAGCTTTTGTAAAGAGTTTTGAATATTAGAATATTTGCCCAGTTTATTTTAAATAAGCATGAATATAACAGTCAATTAAAATCAAGTCTACCACAATTTCTGGGCATAAGTACTTACAGTCAGCTCAGCGAACTTACTTTTCTGCAAGTATTGCTTGCACAAAAGAAATGTCTTCAAGCACTACATTTGTTCTATCCTTGTATCTGGGGTTATTTCTGAGAAGAGAATAACTAATGTAAACCAATATGTTCCATAGATTAGTGCTGTTTCATGATGTGCCTTCTAAAATGGCAAATTAAGGAGAAATAAGGCTTTCAACACCTACATAAATTAAAATCATGTGCATTTTACCAAAACAACATTATTTCCTTTGTCTTGTTACAAGATTTCACAATGATGATATATTCAAAAACTCTAAAAGTAATAACAAACCTGAATAAGTACTCTGTAAGGAAATCACATGCATTGAATTTTGTTCTTCTTCTCTATAGTGGAAAAAAAGGTGGATAAAATTACTAAGATGCACGTATATGCACTTATAATGACAAAGTGTGAGGTACAGATGGCTGGAATGACTATAGCACAAGAAGAGGTCAAAGAGAACTCCAAAAACACGAGACTCAGAGCTGTAAATATAATTATATTCAAGTGCTTTCAGTGTAAAACTATCTTTCAATCAAAATAATGCAATGCAGTCCACTGTGGACTGCAGGCAATTCTAAAATTTGATTGGAAAATTACTCACTTAACATTTCAAAATGGGTAACTTTGCTCCCAAATTTCTCCTCTAATACAGTTTGAGTCCTACTAAGGTGCACAGGCAACTTCAGGTGAATCGATCCCCATTCTTTTTATAACTATTTGCTCTGACATCAAAGGGATCTGCTAGCACCTAATTAACTCAGTTGGTAAACCAAATAGCTTTGTTTTGCTCTGCCACCACTGCAGGGCTATAGCTCTTAAATCCTCAGCACAAATTCTGTTGGGCTCCATGGATAGATCTACTGTGCATAGTGAGGGTTACAAGCACAAAAGCCAAAAGATCTACTACCACGTAACTAAATAATTTTAGTATAATTACATCGATGACTATCGAAAATAGAGCGCTGTGATTGGCTAGGAGTTTCGCACTATCCCGCTATAATCACTGCGCGGTGATTATAGCATTGAAGGCTAGCAGTTTTCAAAATGTCAGCCAGATTTTTTGATGTTTCGGGGTCGGAAATTGATCAATAATTTTATTTTCTCGAATAATCATCAATGTAATTATACTAAAACAATTAGTCGCCGAAGGTGACGTGAATATTGGTGAATAGTCACCTCGAATAATCATCAATGTAATTATACTAAAACAATTAGTCGCCGAAGGCGACGTGAATATCGGCGAATAGTCACCGAGACGAAGCGACTAATTGTTAAATATGCTCACTCTCACTTTTTCAGTGGATTTACCCCAATTATCATATTTTAAAATAGTTGAGTGCAGGCTCAGGATTGTGGCACCTGGCACAGTTCCCTTACTGAGGGGAGGGGGGTGAATAGGTGAACGGATTGGCAGATTTTGAAAATATTTTGCTCAGATTTCGCATTCGACACAGCGATTCTAAAGGATTTCCGGATCCTACAATTGCAGCGGATTGCAGATACACCTATTTTTTGGGCCCAGATTTTGGAGTTTGCATGTAGTTAAAATATTTTTGCCCGGATTTCGGACTGAGGGCAAAAATGGAAGGGCAGATTTGGTTAATAAATCATAACGGATCGGAGGATTTGCATACCCCTATTCACCCCCCTCCTTACTAGAAACTAACCAAATGGTAATTTATCTTATCACATAAAAGTGTGCTGCATTCTCAGCTGATATTGGCTCTTCTATGCTTAGTGCATTAGCGTACACTGGTGACACCGCCATTAAACCTATGGGTCTTGGTTCGATGTACATATGGGAATGTATGTTCATTTAGGCAAGATTTGTAGCAAGGCTTTTTGTGGCCCATACAACATAAGACAGATCAGAAAATTCCTTACTGTGCCATCGACAAGGACACTGATCCACATCTTAAATGTATCTTTGCACCTTGATTACAGTAATACACTTCTTTTTGGTCTACCTAAATATCAACTTGATCGTTTACAGAAAGTTCAGAATGATTTTTCAGTTTGCTAAATTTGATCATATCACCCCAGAACTTATATTATTGACCTACATTGGCTTCCAGTAACATTCATAGTTCGGTTCAAATTGCTCCTTTTTGTTTCAAGTCGCTACACAACCAAAGTCCCCTCTACATTAAAGATCTTTTGTCCCTGAAACCAGCTGCTAATTATGCTCTTTGCTCGTCTACACAATCTCTCCTGTTTGTTCCTTAAGACAAAAGTCAACTGCTCTACACCTGGGGATCGGGCCTTTGCTCATGCTGCGGCCTGTTTTATAGAACTTGCTGTCATTAACAATAAGGTCACAAGTAAAAAGCATCTTAAAACATTTCTTTTTAGGAAGGGTTATAATTTATTGGAATAGCTCTGAATGTTTAGTGCTTTGAATATTTTAAATAAAAAATAAAAAGTCTAAAATTCGTACATACAAAATCAAAATAATTATTATTTTAATTTTGACTTTTGTATAGAATTTTAGACTTTTATTTTTTAGTTTTTAGCATACAGCATGAACATTAATTATCATTATTATTATTATTAGAAGCTTTTTAGGAATTTTTTTTGGTTTGTAACTTAATGTAAAGTGCTTTGAATATTTTACAGTTGCAGTGCTATACAAATTCTTTATCATTATCATTAACTCCCATAAGTGCTCCTTTATTGTCATAAGGTATGTAATTAATCTTTAAAAAACAGTGTACTATACAACAGTAATTCTAGTGTACCAGACAAACCTCAAAGACTTTGTTTTCTTTAGCAGCCTTCAGCATTTGCTCAATTGCTGGTAAAAGAACTGGAAACAGGTAAGCCTCAAGATATTCTCTTGGGCTACCTGTTATCAAAAGAAAACACAACAAAAATGTTAATAAAAAAACATTGAGATTCTTTACACTATTGATACTTGTTGACAAAGCAGAAAGCACAATCTTACATTTTGCTTTTCTTGCTCACTAATTTTTAATTTCAAAAGTTATGCTCAAGTTAAGCAACAAAAGATTAGTGCAACTGAAAAAGGAAAGCTTGCAACCATCAATGAAGGATTTTCATTGTCTGTTTTGATTGAAAAAAAGGGTGAAAAATAATTTACATCCAGGTTATAAGCAATTCTTAGAAGTAGCTGTCAGACAAATAATTGGTATTTTAAAACCAGAGTAAATGGAGCGGAAATTTCCTGGGAAATGCTTCCCAAAAATCCAAGAACTGGAAACATTCTGCAGGCAAATCAGTCAAAAGAAAAGTCAGGTAAACAGAATCAAATAGAACAGAAATTACTGGACGACATTAAAGAACGTGTGGGTCTACCTCAAAAAATAGTCTGCACTGTATTTTAAGAATTTTCAACCAGAATATACGATTTTCTGTATATGAAAAACAACTGGCTTCCATAATCAACCTGTTTTCTGTTAGTTTTAGCACCGATAAGTTTAAACACGACATTCATCCGTTATTTTTGTTTTGATCTAAGATCCGTTCGCTTAAGGCTTTTTCTAAATCTTCCTCCAGTGTAGCTATTGGACAGCTTCTCTGCAGTGGCCGAAAGATGTAGGAATCATGTCAGAAGGTGCCAATAGAGAAAGGAGAAAGGACTGTGCAATAAAACGAATCGAACTAGTGGACATCTGTCCATGTCCGGCTCCTGCTTCTATTGTACTTGGTGGCGATGAATAATGACGTTGAACACTTATGTTATAAAAGATTTTAGCTTTGTTGTCTTACTCTCTCTCGGGTCAGGTAAAGGAGGCGATTCTTGCTTTAATGGAACCGGTTTCCTGTCCAGTAAAACATAACCAAAGGCCGCTGGATGGCTAAAAGAAGGATCGAACTCTGGAAACATGGAAGATCTCGTTGATGCACCATCATCCCCTTCACGAATTTCAGCGACAGATTCGGAAAGTTTATGTCCATAACGGCCAAAAAACACGGGCGAACTCTTCGCAGCATCGTAACTTCCTATTGACAACTGTTCCTCTTCCGAATAGTCTCTTTTGCTGCTAACTCTTGTTGCATTTAGTTCGAGCATCTCGCTAAAGATGGAGGAAGAAGGACTACAGGGTGCCGCATACATTTTAGAGAAGAAAATTTGATTATTTTATAATTGACAAAGTTTATCTTTCGTCCGCCATTTTGTCTAGGTTGCCAATGGTAACCCCCACTGGCCAAAGTTGAGGGTGTGTTCCTTTCGGTGAATCCAAAAACGGATTTTAGATCTGAGAACGGATTTCGCGTTCCTTTCGGCAAATCCAAATCCGGATTTTTGATCTGGTGAATCCTTTAGATTCATTGGATTTGAAATCCGAAGAATCCAAATCCAGATTAACGGATTAGTGATCTACGCTGTTCCATTCACAGTGGATCCGAAATTAGTCAGATGATCCAGCGGTATTTCCAGTTGAAGTATTCCCATAGAGGCCGTAGAGTTTCCTCGTTGCTGTCATTTGCCGCAAAACATCTGAAAACATTAGAAGATTGTTCCTGGTACATTAAAATATCCATATACTAACCATTTGTCTCTAAAGATTGCTTGAAATCAGAAATGAGTAAAAGTAACAAATGAACTGCTATCTAACTACAAACTCGCTTGTAGACGCGACAGGCACTCGATCGTGTTACATAAAAAAATTCGAGCTATGGAACTGGATCAAACTGGCCGACATTCCTTAGATAATTTTCAATTTTAATGCGCTTCTTTCTTTGTCTGTTTTATATGTTCCATCGTCGCTATTCGAACTGCCGACCACTAAATTCTGCACGGTATAATCGCATAATTTGTCAAACAGTAGAGAGGGTCAGTAGAAAACACGTCATTTTTTGGGAGGCTGTCGTGGATATTGCACGCGTTGGCGAAAGGTTACCAAGGTTACAAATCCAATTTCGGATTTCACGTTCCTTTCGACCGCGAAATCTGGCAAATCTAAGATCAAAAATCCGTTTTTGGATTCGCCGAAAGGAACACACCCTGAATTTGCATTAGCCAGGCATCAGCCTGAGTACAAATTACAAACCCCCTCGGATCGACCCTCTCCAATCAGCAAAAATCTCCTCCTGATCGGAGGGGGAGTCTGTACACAGGCTAACGTCATCTTACGGTGTTCAGGATGAAAAGCCAATATATTTGGGTTATACCAAGACAAATACCTAAATATTAAATAAGAAATGCCGACGGAGTATGCTCTACTTTGATGCCTGCCGTTCATTAGCATTTTTTTTTCTTGTTGCCTTGGATGGGGATATTTGAGTTGCCAAATTCCCCCCAGTGGGGACGAAAAAGAGCCAATGCCCCGTCCTCAATCAGCACTGCAGCTGTTTCTCCATAATCTTACAGTTGAGTAATACCACTTCAAGCATTTTGATATCCGTTTCTTTGTTTCTGTCAACGTCTCCCTTTGTATTAGCGTTAACTTTGGACATGGACAAGTTAAGGAAAATCCGTAGACGCCACTCAAAACAGCGCCTTAATATTAGTAGCATTCCTAAATTTGACAATGATACGTCTAAAGCGCCCAAGGGAGGGGGGGAGTACTCCGGATTTCATAACAGGGATCATCTAAAGGGGGCAAAAATCAATAGTAAAAATATCCCTGGTCCCCAGATTGGTGATAGTTCCCGCGTAATCCGACCGCGTTATGTCCGCCAATAACGTAAAATCAACTTGCTTTTCGATTGTTTTTATTAATATGTTCTTGGGTGTCTCTTGTGTTGTTACCATGACCACCAGATGGCAAAAAGGTTGTTACTCCAGATGGTGTGAGGAATAAACAAACACAAACTTTCCATAATTTACTAGGCGGGTCTAGTCTCGGCCCCCGGGGCGCTCCCCCTGGGCGGGTCTAGTCTAGTCTACGTATTCCACTGCTATGAGACAAGAAGATCATTAGTTGTTTAGGTTAACATTGACTATAGTTCCACTAGTGTGCAATTTGTATTATACTTTTAAATTATTTGGATAAAGATATACATAGGACTGTATAAGACTCCAAATAAAACATTGTCTTGTCTTGTCTTGTCTAGGCCCCCGGGCCGTCCCCCCTAGGCGGGTCTAGTCTCGACCCCCGGGCGGGTCTAGCCTAGTTCCCCCGGGGCCCTCCCCCTGGGCAGGTCTAGTCGGGTCAAGTAGCAACTGCTCGGAAGAAAAGTCGCCAATGGTGTGCTTCCCTAACCCCAAATAATACTAAAACATTGGGAAGAATGACAGTTTTTTTTTGTTTCCAGTGACCAATTAAGAGAGACCTTACGAGCAGCTCCTTGGTTGGCTCCCATTTAGCTCTCTTCTGCTAGCGAGAAACCATTTGTTAAAAGTCCAAGAATTCTAATAATTACAACGACAAATAACTTTCTTTTTTTTGACAGGTATGCTTATAGTGAAGAGCAGAACAATTCGCCAAGCAAAAAAGCTTTGAAAATAACAATAAAATGTACTGCCATCTTCCCGTAACAAGGATATGCAGCCAACTCAGTTGTGTGCGTATGTCATTGACTATTTCCGTATATACCAAATCTGCGGTAAGTTCCCTTTTTGCATAAAATATTCGGTAAGGAGGGACTTCATGCACTTTTCCATTGTTTTTAACAGGTTATTATTCTTTTACACATGAAAAAACAGGTCGCTAAGGTGGAAAAGGAAGTCATTATTACGAATATTTACCAACTGTTCCACCTCTGTGGCCAAAATAATAACCTGATTTTGGTTCTAAAACAACGGAAAGTTGTCTACGCGCGCTAGGTCATCATTTACGTTCAGCTTTCTTATCAACAAATATTAAGATTCTTTGGTTCTTATAATATCAGTGGTTTGGTATATACGTGCACTCTTTGTATCTAGTTATGTATTTAACCTGTTCGGATCTTACAAAAGATGTTTCCGCTTGTGAATTTAGCTCAAGGCGTATAGATTCGCGGAGACTTGACATAAGGGATCGGAGAAACAATACAATATATATATATATATATATAATCCGTAAAGTAAAATCACTCAACTCTGATGACCATAAGTTTAATACAAACTTGTTTCGTAGGTGTTACCACCCACTCCTCAGTTAAACTTACATATATATATATATATATATTACATAAATGCTACAATTAAAAACTAAAATACACAAACCTAGAAGAAGAAAAAAAAAGAATTAAGGTAAGTGAAAAAAGGTAAGTTTAAACAAGGTAAGTATCTTACTATCCAGTATTAAAACAATTAGGCCCCGGGGACCGAGACTAGACCCGCCCAGGGGGAGGGCCCCGGGGGACCGAGACTAGACCCGCCCAGGGGGAGGGCCCCGGGGGACCGAGACTAGACCAGTTGTGTATATTGACTATTTTTTTTTCTGAACCGTCCCGAAGCAGTGTTAATTCTCCTCTGGTGCAAGCCAAGCCCTTTAATTTCCGCCTTTTCCGCTTAGCAAGACACACTGCAGAAGTCCGTGGGAAGTCTCATCCGGAGTTTTTGAACATGTTGTCGAATTAACGTTTCTCGGGAATCACATTCATAGACACCTATGAAACCAGACAAGCATGAAATACATTCGCAAGTCGGATCAGCACTTTTCTGATCGTTTCCTGGGAATCGTTTATTGGCATCGCATATGCCATCCAAGCATAATTTCTACTTTAACAACGCATGTATCTAATACGCGTCTAGTCTGTACAAAGGAACACTTCTTTAATTACTGCGGAAAGATTAAGGTGGCTTAACACAGTTTTGACAGTTTGTGAGTATAAATCCTTTGCCAAATCATGACAAGAGAAAGGTTGCAGCTCACAAGCTGAAATTTGGCAAGTGAAAAATATACTGATAAAAGATTTTGACTAGCAGGTAAAATGTGACGTTTTCGTAGTTTCCATGGCAACATAAACGATTGAATACAACCTTAAAATTCGCTCATTAGATTTTCCTGTAAACTTGCACACAGCGTACTATAATTAATCATTACCATTTGAAACTTATTTGACTAAATCATCAACAGACGGGTTTTTAGATAATAATATGATTGTACTGTAATTATTAAATGTGTCACAAAATTTGTCTGTTCAACTTCCATTTTAAACTTCTTATTATTGAAAGTACGATAAAAGTAAAAATTCGGCCAATATCACAAAATTTTAATGAGTAGATTTTGAGAAATCGTCTTCTGGGTACCATTGCTTTTTCGCCGCCATGTTTGTTTGTCTAATTTAAAACGGTCAGCATGGTCAGCACTCGTTAACATCCGTCGAAAGGCCCTTGGACACCTTATGAAGTTTACACAAAGTAAATTAAAGTACACACAGCATCAACCCCAACCCAAAAAAGGAACCTAACTAGTTTCTAAACAGTGCTTAACCCTAATCGGTAAAGGCAGTGCTTATATAACCGGGTAATCCAAAACGATAAGGAATACTAGGTTGTGTAAACTTCATAAGGTGTCCAAGGGCCTTTGGACAGATGTTAAAAAGTGCATTTAAAACAAGTGCCGTCACGCAAGTTACCGCTGACCATCCGCAGAACTGTGTTCAGCCACCTTAACCTTATAGACATCAATAAAAAAGGCCGACCCTAACCATCGCATCCGGATTTTATCTTGTTGATGACACGTATAAAAGTTACATTTTGTCCCTCCTGTTCAACATCCATCGAAGGAACTTAGCAAAAGGACAGAAAATCAGTGGTCTTGTTTTAATGAAAGAACGATTTCTATAATCATCAAAAACTAACCAATGAGCGCCGTTAAAGAAATTGCGGCTCTTAACACCGTTTCGTTTACTTGATTTATTTTCAGCAGTTAATGTAAAAGACGGCATAATCGAGCAAAAAGTGAGACAACGGTTGAACTACGAACAAACCTGGCATTTTCGAATAGGTAGAAATGGATCTAGATGACCGTTTCATTCATGTACAATTTTCGAAACCTATCTTATAAATTCCCTACGATTTTCTAAAGTTTATTTTCAGTGTTCTCTGTTCTGAACGGTTTAATAATATGAAAAAGTACTGAAATGACAATGGGGCCTACGGACAGATAGTTCCACAATTTCAGCGTAAAACCCGATGTAAAGCACGCTTTTGTTGGCTTTTTGGCCTAAAGAACGAGGTATACACATGAGTAAAGCTCTTGTTTCTACTCGTGGCTGTTAAACATTCTTAATTAAAAAGTTCTAAATATATCGTGGAACGATCTGACTATTAAGTGGAACGTTCTGGCTTGGAACGATCTGACTATGGAACGAAGTGACCGGATACCCGTTCAAAGGGTCAAATAAAGCCTTGCTTGAACAGAATCTCCGTTTGGAGGAAGGGCTGCTAAGGAAACGCGTGGAGACAGTGAGAGGAAGACATGGAAATAGGCAAATGGGGGATGAGGCCCGCCGCCCTTTCACCCTCCTATTAAAGTTTCTTGTTCGGATCGACCTCGCTCAGTCGCTCGCCGAGGTTTTTTTGTTCAGCTCCACTTGGGATACCAAGTACACTGAGAGAAAAAATATATAGAAATAGAAAATTATTTGGTTAAGTGTATTTACCCAATATTTAGGTTTGCAACACAAACCTTCAACGGGGGCTAAAACAAAAAATGAATATAGATACAAGATGAGAGCTCCTAATTTAGCAAGAAGAAAATGATAAATTCATTTTTAATCCCCTTTGAAAGTTTGTGTTGCAAACCGAAATATCAGGGCAAATATAATTCACCA
Organism: Porites divaricata; assembly: GCA_038088405.1. Lineage (NCBI taxonomy): Eukaryota > Metazoa > Cnidaria > Anthozoa > Scleractinia > Poritidae > Porites > Porites divaricata. The sequence continues at coordinate 2,544,191 of JBBMOI010000019.1, read as the reverse complement.
TTTTACTTTTGTTTTCTTTCTTTCTTTTTTCTATCTCTTCCTATCGTAAAGATCAGTGTACTGTTTTCATTTTAAAATTTGACACTGAAGATGTTACTGATCTGGTGCCCGTTTCACGAAAGTCCCGACAACTTTTCAGGCCCGAATAGCTGTTTAGTGTGTACAATGTTTGCATTCAAGATCAAAGTTTCAATAATTTTGAAAATGATAGAATGAAATTATTAGTTAACAAAGCAAAATTGACCTGTTTGTGAGCCAGGAACTGTGCTACTATTCAACAGGTTTTGATTTAAAGATTCATCTTCGGGCACGAAGGTTATCAAGACTTTCGAGAAATGGGCCCCAGGTCTACTAAAGATCCGGCTGACCGTCACTGGTTTGTCGCTGTGGTTTTGCCTTCACAAGTTTTTCTGATAGGAAATGATACGCTAGTAAAAGAGATAAATGTCACTAATAATATCACTAATACTTATGCCATGATGCTCCAATGTCATTGCTTTGTCAATACACGGGCTGATTTAGCAACAGAACGGGAACGTCATTGGACGACTGGAAAACCCGCGGATAGGGCTAAACTCGACTTCTGGTGTCGCTGTGCCATTAGTCAAGCCAGTTGTTTGATTAACGCGTGCCTTCGTCAACTGACGTTCCCGTTCCTGGCGCGCAACCTTGTCCCGAGGGCTTTTCACTTAAAGCCCTAGGGACGAGGTGCCTCTCGAGCATTTCTGCGAGAGCCACGGTTTCCACGTTTTTGTTCTAAAAGAAAACGGGAAACGTCGTTGATGGAATAATCGAGTTGGTTAAAATGTTCTGAAAGGTTGGATGGTCATACTATTAAACCTAAAGCGGCGGCGTTCACCAAAGCGTCCATAGTTTCAAGATGGCGCTTGGTCCTTGTATGAATTCTGGTGGGTTGGTGTTTTAAGTGTAGTTAAAAGGGAGAGGAGCTGGCATAAAAATTGTGATTTCAACTCTTGGTTGTGAGTTTCTATTTAGTAGGAACACTTTCAATAACAATTCAAAAGATTTCTGAGTGTTCTAAAAATAACATCCCTTGGTCACAATGAGGAAATTGCGTTTAAGCCCCACCTACAAGGCGCATAATAGCTGTCGAAAATTTCGGCTACTTTGAATCAAAACGAGGATAACTTCTTCTTTCACTAATTGTTTTATTCATGTCATAGCATGGGAATCAGATTAAATGAATTCGACAATAACGAATATTATAGTACCATAAAGAGACCGTTGTAACGGGAAGAACAAGTAGTACGAGGGTCGGGTTTATATAATAATATTAATTCAATTGGGCAAGAACCTTCTTGAAGAGCAAAGTATGACCATTTCTTATCAAATAAATAGAAAAATACCTTTCATTTCCTTTTGTACAAGAATCGCGCGTAATAAGGGGAATAAGTCTACCTAGTTGATAAGCATACATCCATGAACCGTTCCAAATAAGAAAAAATAAGGCTATATACACGCGGGTACAATCGCTATAGTAGTACATAACAGATTAGATCACAACCACGGAGTCTCAAACTCAATCATAATTCACGGAGAGAAAACAAAGGGACGGTGGTTTAGGTATTGGATCTTATTAAATTTCCTTAAGATTTTGTACCTCTCCCAGAATTATTGTTCATTTGAGAGCTATATCAAACGCTCCACTCGGTGTCAAAGGGTCACAAAATCCTCTTGCGTGTCGTTTTGAAGCAACTGTAACAGTCGGTGTCTGGAAATTGGACGAAACACTGTGTGTTTAGTTTGAATCTTTACTTCTAGTAGTAAAAAAATGCTATGTGCCTCCTACTGTGAGGACATGATTGCCAAATTTCTTGTCCTGTCTTGACCTGTTCTCGACGAAGAATTTCGTACGATATTTGTGGGAAAAAGAAAGTCGTGCAACTAATTGATGCCGTTAACGGAAGGAGTTCAACAATAATTTGAAGCTCAAAGTTGCATTAAAGGCGTCGCCTTAAAGCTAAAGCTAACCTAAACAAAATAATACTGAATTTAAGTCTATTTCCTAGGCTCAAGCTACAGTCACGACCGCGAGTTGGAATACTTTTGTAAATAATTTATTCAGTTGATGTCGACAATTTTGAGGACGATCCAAAAAGGCGCCTATCGCTTAACGACCCCTCTTTTTTGTTTTTGTTTTCCACTGTAACCGTCGTTCGTGGGCTGAAGAAAAAGTCTTAAAAAAACTTTTATTGTCAAATATGTAATCTGGGTCATGAAGACCCAAGCACAGTCAGTCGGATCGAAAGAAACGGCACGACTGTCCCAGGATGTAAGCTGTAAAGAGGAATCTTACTTTGGAGTCTGTGCACTAGTACAGAATCCTGTTGTACTGTTTCTTTTGTGATACAAGGTTGTTAGCCAGTGAGTTATTGGATGAAAGATTAAAGGCTGGCCATACAAATGACAGCTACTGAACAGTAATTTTCTGTGGTACGAATCATTATACTATACACGATGGTTTTGACTTTCCATTCTATAGACGATAGCCTATCCTAGGGTAGTGTTTATCGTGCTGTACAAGGTTGTTGTGAAGTTTTGGATGAAAGCTCAAAATCTGGCCATTCAAGTGAGAGCCACTGAGCAGTACTCTCCTGTGATACTTTATATTATGCTGTACTAGGTTGTTCTAACTTTGACTCTGTGAATGAAATCTCAAAGTGTCACCATTCAAACAAAAGTTACTGAGCCAAAATACAATAAACTGTTTCCAATGCATTCCAAGTATGGTTTTATAATGGTGTTTGTTAAGGCTAAATAATATTCTATACGCAAACTTTTTTCATTATTTAGCATATCAAACTATTTTCACTTGTAAATGAACGAATTGTGTCTATAGCAAACAGTAACATGAGTAATTACTGTTGTAACAGTCTACAATGCTAAAACTGACCAAATATTTCAGCTTCTGGTGACTTCTATACATTGAAACTCGGTTTCTTATGAAATCGCTTGCAAGGATCAGCTAGTCGAGGGAGCCCGCCCTTTCCAACTTTCTCTTAACTTGGCAGTTATCTCCTCGATCTGAGAAGAGGTTATCAAATTAAAGTCGTGCAGATTCACCAGATGAAGCAAAAAATTCCTTTCCAGACTTTTTTCCTGGAGTCTCTGGCTGTAGTTATCGATAAATGAACGGCATGCCTCTATAACTTGGAAGTCAGCAATGTAACTGAAAAAGAAATGAACTTCTGTTAAGATTTTATACGAACGAAGTCAAAACATAAACATCAACCATTTGAGCACAAGCATTTACACGGGCGATAACAGAAGCGCAGCGGCCAATTGCATTAAAATTTTGCCACTAATAACGTTGGTTAATCACTTAAAATTTGAATTCAACATGTTGGGAAAGGAGGTGAATGTACTTATGCTTATTAAGCGGCCACCCTCAAGTAAGCGGCCAGTAATCAAAGACCCGAAATAATTATACACTGAAAGAATGGGAAATTAAGAGGGTGTTTACATGACACCGGGCGACTTTCACTCCGGTATGAAATCTCTCAACAGTAGAGAGATTAAGATTCACGTTTACGGCATACGGCAAACGGCAAACGTCAGTTGAAAATTTCTCAGAATAGAAAATAAGCAGATAAAAACAGTCTAGAACGATTCTTGTGGACAAAACTGGCATAAAACTACTTAATTTTGTGTAGAAGCAATAACCAGTAAACGAGAAATAAGGGGAAGACTTGGTCACGTGGTACAAATTCACGTTTGCCGTTTGGCGTAAACGTGAATCTTAATCTCTCTAGTATCATGTAAACGCGAAACGACAACACGTTTCGGTATGAAATCGGTCTGGCGGAAGTCTGGAACGGTAGCGCATGCGTAATGTTTGTGATTTTGAATCACACGTGTATTTTATCAACATTAAGTGTACCTTCAAATAACGAGATACGAAATGACCCAGTCTTCATGTAAACGCGATAAGAAATCAAAAAGTCATCCCGGTATGAAACTCGCGGCGGTGCTAGTTTTCTCATGTAAACACTCCCTAAACCTCTATTAAGCGGCCACCTTTTCACCGTCCCAACGAGAGTTCTCCCATTGTTGATTGTTGAGATCTCTATTAAGCGGCCATCAAGCATTTATACACTTAGTTTGGCTTAATTTTAAGATTATAATGAAGGAAAATACAGTTCGAGATAAGTGACGACTGACTGTGGACCAGTAATGCTTCCCCCGTCGCATGTTTGATTCAAAATAAAGCGATGCTTCTGCCAAAGATTATGCTAATTTATAATGAACCTCTATTGAGCGGCCAATCTCCATCAAGCTGCCACTTTCCGGTACCTCAAGGGAGAAAGCCTAATGGAGATTCAACTGTATTATTGATAAAGAACATTTTCAAACCTGTTTTTCATCATATGAAGATTCCAAAGTTTCATCAGTTCTTTCTCTCCGTCGTTGACGTCTGTAAATTCATCTATCAACTGAAGTTGACAAATGAAATCTTAACAAGAAACTTAGAAAAAAATTTTGTAGGTCAAGCAGTGAAACACAAACAAAGATACCATCATTTACTACAAACACAAATACGACAACATTCAGAGAAATAATTTTCAGACTAGATGTCGCAAGAAGGTACGTTTTATTTGCTCCAAATGAAGCGGTTTTCGGATGACTCACGAAAGTAATTTCACTACAGCTTAATTTGCATTGTCTCCCTCTATGATTGGCTAAAAGAATCTCGCGCCATTTTGTCTGCCAATGAGAAAGAAAATCAAAACAAATCGTCCGAGATTCGAGAACGACTACGATGACGAGAATTAAAGAAAACTTTTTACGCGTATTCTCCAAAAAATGATATACACAACGGAAAGCTATATTGTACTTTTTTCACCAGAGAGGTTAGCAAGGCTTTATTAACCCTTTAAACCCTAACATCAAAATTAAAATTCTCTTTTGTCATCCCTACACGTTTTCAATACAAGTAGTGGGAGAATTTGTTGAAGAATCAATTAGATTCATCTTGTGTGATCATGTCCTTAATTCTCGTGACCACTCTGTTTTATAAAGTATTGATATTACAAGGAGAAATTTGATGCTGATCACTCTTAGGGCTTAAAGAGTTAAATGAGGTTAAGCCCTCTCCCGATCGCAAAATGATGAAACGTCTGATATTTGATGACTTAAGATCTAACGACGCGGACGGCAACGACAACGTCAAAAAACAAAAGGTTTAATAAGCAAAACAACAACTTTGCACGTGCATCACGCTTTTTTGTACATTTCTTTCCGGTTTTTGCACGACTTCGACGTGAAAATGCCTAATTTCGCGTTTTAAGGAGGATGTAAACAAGCAACGACGAAATTTTATTTCTCTTTCTGAGCTTGAATATGGTCACTTGAAATTCAGCTTTAGGAGGGTTCGCCTACATTCCACAAAGTAAGTGGGTAGGAATAATCGCTGTAAAGACTAAAAGAACGCAAATTCACTTTTTACGCGACGTTCTCGTTGCCGTCGTGTCGTTGGATCTTAAAGTCCCTATTTCCGCCACTACGACGTTCTTGCTAAATCCCGTAGTAGAATGTTGACGGCTATCACGTTTTCCCGCCAAATGACGCTGGTTCACGCGCCGGCACTTCTTCTAAACTCTCACCCTCGTACAGTAGTTGTTCTCGTCCTAGGATGTGTAGGTCTCTACTGCGGTTTTGGCTAAAAAAATCAATCAAATCAGATAAACACCTGAATAGTCTTGACTCTCATCCATTCAGGAATAGTTTCGTCTTCACTATCATGTTCTTTCTCCGCAGTTCTAATGGGAAGGATTGTCTCTGAATGAAAGTACATTCTACAGAAAAATACACAATTGTTAATAAACAAATCATATGAACGTACATCAATTATCAAGAAAAGCGCAAAAACACACCTGTTGAGAACATACGATTAAGTTAAGAGCGGTTATACTCAAGCCTGTTTCCCGCCCTACGTACCGCGTGTGGATCATCTTCACACGGGAAATTTAAAAGCAGCCCACTGATTGGTTGTCTCATTGCAGGACTTTAAGAAACCCGAGACAAACATCTCTTACAACATGTTTGTTGTGCCAAGTTAATGCTTACTGTATCCCACAGTGGTAATCGAATCATAAACGATATACATGTATAGAGATAGAATACACAAAAACACTTAAATAATGTTTTGAATCAAAATGTTAACTTGACAAAACTAGCAGGGCTCGCAACACTCGCTACAATTATTGTAGACAATTTATGCTTACTGCAGCAGTATAAATGGGACACAATCAAAATACGATTGCCGCGAATAATCATCAACAGGTCATACGGTTAAAATTTCGTCATTCACTGAAAAAAACTGGCCGTTGTCGAGAGATTAATTTGGCGGTTGGAGACGCGCTGCAGTGGCCGCTGTCGTTATAGAGAGGTTTAAATAAGAGCCAATGTATGGACTGTCTGCCGGGACAAAAAATAGTGGCCGGTGTGGAGAGGTGGCCGTTAGTCGAGGCTCGACTATATGTTGCACGCAGGAACCTATAGAGCTACTGTCCCACGGTAACACTGCAAAGAAGCGGTCCCGCAGTTTTCTTTTTCCCGAGGTCAAAACCCTTTTCCCGCGGGAAAACGGTCGGATAAATGTAACCGCAATTTAAAATATTTCTGTCACTAGCCTGCATGGCAGGCGTTTGAAGTGGTAAGAAAAAGGGATTTAATAAGACGCGCGAGTACATAAAAAGTGCGCATGGGAGGCCGTTCCCTTTTATCTTTCCTCGCGCGGCCATCGCGTACTCGCTCGCATTGATTTTTCGCCTGTACCTTTCCTGCCACGCACGCAAGGCTAGGACGAGCAGTGAGAAAAACGTACCTATGATGTCCATTGTAGAATGGTCTACAACCATCTAACTCGCCGTCGTCAGGTTCTAGGAATTCTGAAAGACTTTCTCTTCGGCGTGGGGGTCTAATAACGTACAAAAACAGAAAAACCGTTTGGTATCAAAAGAGAAAACCACATCAAATTCATAGAAACCAACTAGCATACTATAACACGTGGAGGGAAGAGAGAACAATAATTTTCACGCACGCTCCCGTATTCTGCTCGCTCTACTTCGCTCGACTCATAACCTATTTCAGAAACGGAGCTAGAGCTTTTTAAGTCTAGTGTGCATGACCAAAAAACAAATTAACGTATTGCACTGTTGCGTCACACACTCTCGGCATAAGAAGATTGCGTTACCTCCAAACCATCACGTGAGTAGTTGGTAATCTCCTGGACGGTCCTTCTCGACTAAGAGCGTAGCCAAGCAGGTCGTTCATGTCCTCAGGTTTACCATCATAGGATCCATCGTAATTCTCATTGACGCTAACATCTATTCTCTCACCCTTACTGTGAGGCTAAAACATAAAAAAACCACGAACTGCATCATTGGATTATCTTGGGGAAGCGTTGCCACGTTTATTACGACGTTAGGGAAACTGGGTCTAAATTCATCCCCCAAAGGAAAGATACGCAGGACAATTAAAAAACAGTTCCGATGTTCATGTTTTTATACTATCGGAAAAGAAAAAGCGCTTCAACTTAAAGATTGAGTAGCAATATTATTTAAACTGCTGAAATATCAATACCACATTAAAAAATTAACCGTACGGCTACCAGACGTAATTTGACGTAAACCACCTTTTTTTTTTCTTGGCAAGAGTTTTCTTTCTTGATTTCACCCTAGGAGAAAAACTGCAAACAGTCTCCTATTTTAGCGGAGCAAACAAAACGTTCAGGGGTGCGGATAATCGCTTCCCACAAAAATACGCCACGCGCGGAGTTTAAAAGGAAACGCTTTCTCTGCACCTGGCGATTCGTGACTTTTCGCGGGAAACGCCATTCCACGCGCGCTTTCGTATTTCGTTCACTTTGCCATCTTTGAGCAAAATAAAAGGCTACTCGCAGAGTAATCTCCGTACTTACAGCGTAAGTGAAGATGAAGCGCCTGTGACAAAGCTTCAAATGTTTGAGCAAACTGTATAGCTTACTACAGTCAATAGAACACCAAGGACAGTAAAGATCTTCTCTGGCCTCAGTTTGTTGACGCGTGTTGTTATTATAAATAAACTGGTAAAATATTCGCTGTTTCTTTCGATTTTCTTTGTTCCCGTCGGCCTCCTCAGCGGGAGATCGAGCGTCATTTGTGGAAGAAGCGTTTTGCGTGGTCAGCGGTGAACGCAGCGGAAGTGACGAGGGACGCCTTGGAGGCCTGGCTACTGGAGTACCTGACCATGAGAGCTTGAACTTTAGGGTGGGACCGTAAGCAAATACTTCAAAAGGACCCATCTACAAGAAGAAAGAAAATAACTGTGCCATTAAAACAGGCAAGCCATATTTCCTATTAGCTGTAAATGTGAATAGAACAGAAATGTGTGTGTTTTTTTAAATAAACGAAGTGGTAATTAGTCTAGCTTGCTTTAGCAGCGAGACTCTAAAAATGCAAGCGTTACTTTTTTTTCGTGTGTGTGCGCACCAAAAGGGAATTATGGTCCCAAGTGTTCCCAGCGGAGACCGTGGAAACTGGGGATAAGAATCGTATCAGAGCGCATAAAAGAGCTCAAAAAGTTTAAGAAAGATTAATGCGAAGATGTCGAGCTTTTCCGGAACTGGTCGGTCTACAAATTCTATCGCTTGAAAGCGTTGATTACTTTAGAACAAGTGAATATTTCAGTGGTCCACAAAAGTAGAATTTTCGATGGGCAGGCTATTAAACTGGTCGGGTGTTGTAAACTTTCATTGTATACAAATGAGTCATGTCTAATCTCCAAGCAAGCGAGACTTATAGTTTTTAAGAGCGTTCTTGTACAATTAAACATTACGACCAGTCTCTGTTTACTCACCTGTCCTTCAAAAACGTTCTCCCAAGACGTTCTGTTGGACAAAATACCCTTCTTTCTTCCTGGCCTTTTGTTCTTTTCGTTCAGTGCCAGCTCGTAATCGCCGTCAGTTAGCAGACAATGCTTGTTATTATCAAACACAATCAGCTCAGCGGTATAAACCTTGTGCTCTGTCTCGTACGTGTTGGAGTTTTCCGAGGCACTGCCTTCGTCCCAATCTACGTCGGCCGAGCAGCCGCGAGCTACTCGGCGCCGTTTTATAGGAGGTTCTTCTGAGGTAGCTGCGTCAGTAATACCTGAAAGGTAGCAAGTTAGTCATGATTTGCGTGGTAACTAAGACTCTACTACAACGCTCGTTCAGTTCTTAAGCTTTAATTTCACAGCCTTTGTTACCTCCAAACGGCTTTGGTCACCCCCTGCAAGAGTTAGCCGAGTTAAAGCCGTGCTCGGGATAAAAAGAGCAACATATAATTTACATGTGAATGCAGAAATATGCTGAACCATCGAACTGACAGCTCAGTTGGAAGAGCTGGTCTGGACAGAGGTAAAAGGGCGGTATCGACCTCCGGCCAGATCAATACTCAGGGTCTTAAAATAAATGAAGACCAAGATAGCGGGTTATAGAGCGTTTTCACTCACGTGGCCAGCATCTATGCAAATTTATTGGAACAAAAAAAGCGCTTACATAAGAAAAGAGTTCAACTCCCACAGGATTGGTTTGGAAACGTTCTATGTCACCAATACTACAGCTACCAGAATCCTTGAGTGTGTTGTTTTCTTGTGCAAATTAAGGCTATTGTTCTTTTATCCTCAGCGGAATTGGCAAATTTAAATAACAAAGCAAAAACGAAATGAATTCTGGTAGTTGTAGTCAAATATCGTCATCGTACAATTGTCCTATTAGAAATGGTGTGTGATCCTCAATAAGCACTTCGAACATTGACGCTTAGAAGAAGGCTTTTTTACTCATTTACCAAAGATGACGCCAAGCTTAACTTTCAGAAACACTGTTCTGTAGAATACTATCAAATTAAGAGTGAATACCATTGTCTTCCTCTGGGACATCTGATTGTGAATCTCCCGCCTTCTTCTTTAGCTTTTTCTTAGTGCCTTTGCCACTGATACGATATGGAACGCTGACCTGTAGGCTCAGAATACACGTTCGACTCGTCTTACCGCTCTTGAATGTACCACTGGGAACAGAGACACTGGCCGAAGGGGACACTGGTAACAATTGAGTGCGAGGATTAAAAGGAGCGGAGCCTTGGCCGAGTGGCACTGTTACCACTTGTGGGTCAGTTTCCTAAAAGAAAAAAAATCAGCAGAGTCCTAAGCCTCTGTTTCAAAGCGAGGCTAGAAGCTTTAGATATGAAAAATATTGATTTTTTATTCTCATGCAAATCAAACCTCAGAAATAGCTTATTACGTGTTTGCATGGGATGACAGCCTGGCACAAAATTTAAAAGGACGGCAATTTTACCGAATTCCCGAGATTTTCCATCATTTGTCGTAAAAACTAACTCCCACGAAAAAAGAAACCAAGAAAATTTATTCCCCTGTTCACAAATTCAATTTAACTGACTGCGGACAATACTATGACCTTTGCTAATACAACTGTAACAGAACCACTGAGAGTATTGAGGTTAAAGTACAATTTATTATACAAGGGTGAGACGGTATATCATGCCGAAGAACAAAAATTCACCCATCTCTTATTGTTTTCATCGAGTGCGCCACCTGGAATATCATAAGCAATATCCACAAATTCGCGCGAAACTTTCTTGGCGTTTTTACGGAGCGAGACAAAAAGAACTTGGCTAAAATCCAGCTATCTTGAGCCAGTCACGCTTAGTCAGTAACGCATATCACAAAGAGATCATTATAACAAAATTCACAGTCAAAATGTTTTATTTACATGTACGTAACGAGACGTTAAACGAGGTTGTATAGTGTTGCTGAAATTCGCAAATTGTGAACAAATACTTAACACTCAATATTGCACAAGAAAACAGGCTCTAATTTTCAAGATGAACCTCCCAGAACGCCGCGAATCGAACTGCGTCTTACCTTCCTTCGCTTATGACATATTTTCACAAGAACTACGTCAACTTTGATGAAATCCTCAAGTAGCAATGTGCTTTTCTTGCTGTTAGCCAGATCACCGTTTACTAAAAGATGAAATGAACCCATACAATTAAAGAAACAAATAAATCTAAAAACTCTTCATTCATTCATTTATTCATTCACTCCCAACCCCGTTCATGCAAACTATGGTTTGGGCAAAAATCCAATCATATACCTGGACCAGATCCATGAAAAAAACCAGTGAATGTAAGATTCATATATCCACTGTTTTCACTGTAGAGAAAAGATGAGAATATTTAGTAATCAGGGTATACAACTTCTCAAGATCCTAACAGACTATCTTTCCTGCCACCTAAAAACAACCTTTGGGTACAATTCTCATCTTCCATAAGTGTTTTTCAAGCTATAAGGTCCTTTAACAGCAGTCGCCAGTATTGGTATTGCATTGTTTAAATACTTAAGCGTGATCTTTTTTTGTCCTTCTTTTCTTTTCTTCTCAACTTAGAAAATTTCCTTTGCGTTTTTTTCTTCCTTGTAATTTGCTCTGAATGTAGAAGTATTTTTATTTTGAAAAACTAACCTTGTTTACCCATTGAATGCCTGCCTAATAAACTGCGTCATGTCCATTTCATTCTTTATGAAAATTGGCTTTTTAATGAGCACTTAAACCAGGAAAGGACAGTAACATTTGCAAAAGAACTACAAATCGATTTGAAGGGGAAATAGAGACTTTCATGTGCTAACTGAGAACAAATGGATTTAAATATGACAAATGATATGTAAAAAGTTATTTTTGACATTATTGGTGTGATTTTAATGCATCTGTTTTCTAGCTAAAAAGGAAATGTAACCACCAAGCATATTTTAAAATTAATATATCATCATTACAGTATAAAAGAATTTACTAACAGTGGGTCTGTTGAGTCCAATCTGTTATTCTCACTCTGAATTTTTTCCAACATGTTGTCCACTTTGAAATCTTGACTGCAAAGAAAATAAAAACATCACATACTATTACATTTTAAAAATGAAAATAGCACTCGCAGGTAATGTAAAAGTAAAAAATATAATGTCATTGCTTAAACTATTAACAGTTGGCACTTAAACAGCTCAGAGTTGAGGAATTCAAGAGGCAACTTGCTAGAGTTATACATGCTGTCTACAAAGGTTTTTGATTCACTGAAGATTAGGCATCAGCACCTAAATCATGTTTCTATACATCCAACTTGTTTGTATCCTGATAACTGGGGGTTTTAATTTCACTGTGCCACTATCAGCCATTTAGCTTGTATGTTATTGAGGAGGAAATTTCCTGTCTGTGCATCAAGTGACTAGATCAACTGAAATTTCCCACATAAAGCAGCTATGGTTTTGCTCCTGTAGTCTTCTCCACAGTCATCATTCTCAGATGAACAATAATCATAATGTGATAGACTATGGGGGGATCCAGGAACCCTTAATTTAGTGCCACGACAGTGCATGCTATAACAAGAGCAAGTTAGCCATGATACAAGACGACCTTAAAGAGCAACATCGATCACAGATAAAATTGTACTTGTTGTGACCTCTACCTATGAGTTAATGGCATTAGTTTGTAACATTGAAACCGTTAAATTCTAAGTAAGGAGACCATTTCACAGTTCTCACAAGCCGTTTTTTTGTTGTGTGTAACTGTGGTATCAGTGCATATTAGCAATACTTAAGGGAAGGTAATGAATCTTCCCTCACAAACTTGGAAAAAATAATGCTTGATTTAGCACCACACTATTAAGATGAGACAACTGATGAAAGCTAAGCCCCACAGGGAAAAGCTTCTTGTGATTAGCTTTGACTAGTTACAGAGGCATGTCACATGCAAACACAGAATCATGCCTCAATCCTAGTAAGTTTATATAATGTTTAGAGCTTCCTGATTAGAAGTGAGGAAAACTTGATTGAGGATAAAGGGTAATTTGTAAGGAAATCAAGGTGATCAGAGCTCGAAAGAAAACTTGAATTCCAGCACATCTTTTATACAAGCATCTCTCAGGTTTTGCTTGTCTGGAGCAATTACTTGCTTGTCTTAGCAAATGATTTAGCTGGTGGAGTTCTTGCCTGGACTTTTGCCCATTGGACAAGTAAGCTTTAACCACAGTAACTTGCTCAGCAAGAAAAACTGCTCATCCCAGACAAACAGACGGGACTTATATTTTCTTTAAGCCCTGGGTGTTGTTTGGATGGAGAATGAAATGCAATAATAACTGAGTTGATCAATGGTACTGGCCATCAACAAGAGATTCAAAGCTCAAGTCCCTTTTGCAGATGATAGTACATGGCTACAAGTTCTCTGCCTCTCTGAGGGCTACTCAGAAATATTGTTTGTGTATGCTAGATTAACACTTCAAAAGACAAAATGCAAACTTCAGAAAATTATTCACTAAAGATAGATTGTGACAACAAAATGCAAACTAATAATAATGTTCTTTACACCAAGGTGTTGTGGTTCTAATAAATTAATTGACCTGTACTGATTAGCTATTTCAAACTTTGATAACCCAGGGAGAACCTTAACAACTTCTCATTCTTCCCCACATTTCAGAGATTAAGTAACCTACCTCAGTATTAGAGATTGGATAACAACAGCCATAGCAAAAACACAAGAATTTTTAAGGATGCTTTACTAAAATTGAACTAATGACACATGAGAAAAGGTGACCTGGAAAGCTGTGTTACTGAGAAGGAATTTGCAATAGAAACTAAGGAAATCCATTCAACTGCTGTTTTCAAAGAGTGAACCTTAAAAGAGAATTCAATAACAACAGCCCTTTCATTATTTTAGGTGCACAGAGTCTGATAATATTTTACAGGGGATTACGAAAAGGGCTTACCGTAAGTGTAGAGGGGTGTGTATACATAGCTTATCAACTTAGTTTTTTAATTTTCTTTTAAGTTTTACAATGTTTTTTTGCATGACCCCAGAAGATGCAGAGCTTTAATTTTGTATTGTGCCAAAAGAAAAGCTGTTTGTCTGTCTGCCAGAATGCAAAACCCTACATCAAATGTTCTAACTGCAAAATACTCAAGAAAAAACACACTGCTTGGGTGTGATCTTTATACATGTAGGTGTCAAAAGTCGACCATAACAGGGCTGTTAAAAAAGGTTTCCTTGGCAGATTGCTTGTCCCCAGGTGGCAAGGAACAAAGGAGTGTAAAAACTTTATCCAAGAGAAGAGCACAGTGGTAATGCCAAGGATTTTAGTTCCAAACTTCCACCATAGGAAACGTCTTAAAAAGGTATGCCAAGGTGGCGAGAGAAAAGGGAAAACCAAAGTTTCACCGCAGTAAAGGGCTTGGCTATATTATAACTAACCGCACCTAAAAATTCATAGTGTCCAAGAAGAGTTACACAGTCGGGTGATTGCCAAGACAGCTTCTTTTCCTAAAGCAGGGGTTGGAAGATCTCCTTTTCTGAGAGAATTTTATATCAACGATTCAACTGTAGAGTGACAGAAACACGTGTGAACGGTCGACACGTGTTGAAAGTCTTTGTTTAAATCTATTAGAAATTCAGCAAAATTAAAATTCTAAACAAACCAGTCTGTGAGTTACTAGTCTAACAAGCAGAAGGATTCCTTTAGCTTTGTTTTAATAAACGTTTATGATGAAGTGATGAAAATATGCGATGATAATGCTCACAGTACGTAAGCTAAACACTTACCGTTTTTTTGTCGATCTGCAAGTTCGTCGGTGCTTCATGTACGACAGGGAGCGATGAAGAAATACAGGCTGTAGAAACAGTTAATTGTTATATACTTGTATAGTACGACAATCTACCTCACGGCTGTTGGAAGATTAATCCTAGAACTTTTCAAACTACCTAAGGTATACGATTCTATTCGACGCCTACGCATGGGACAACTTTCACGTCTCGATCAATCGAATACATAACAAGCTACTGTAAGATCGAACTCCGGGGCACTTTCAGAGGACAAAGAATTCAACTCACCGCGACAGCATTTCTAGTGCGAAGAAATCGGTAGATTTGAGTTGGTTCTGAAAGCGGAAAAATCGTTGGTTAAAACGCCGGACTGAGAATGTACATTTCAGCAAGTCGGCACGAAATACATAACATCTCAGACAGAACTTACTTTCAAAGGCCTGAAGAAATAATTCATGGTCTGCGCGAAGTTGTTCAAATTTTGTCTTCTTGGAAGTCGGATAAATTACATCTGTCTTTTCACTTGTCATTTTCAGTGGATTTTCCACGGAGCAGTGGTCAGAAATCGCGAAAAATTCTCTCGATCGGTCGCCCTTTCACTTCCTGGCGTTTGAGAACCGCGCGAAATGCACGCGACAGCGACTGAAAGGTATTGTGGGTATTTCTGTGCCGCAATGCAGTCCAATGCACGTCCGCTTGCAAACGCTTCTGTGCGCCTCAGCTCCTCGATCGAGCGTAATAGACATCTATGAGGTTTAAATGTTGTGTTTCTCTTCTACGCAACCGTATTTGTTTGTGTCGTCAAGGCGAGGAGCATTGCGTGACGACAAAGAGAACTGCTGCCAGAGACCAGTGGGTACTTTAGGACAAATCTACTTATTCGACGAGAACTCAACACAAAAGGAGACAATGAAGCCCTTGTTTTATAGTAGGAAGAGAAGTAAGAAAATAGAGCTCCGCGTGATTACAGTCAGCGAACAGCGTATTAGGGCTTCACATTGAATACAGGTTTTAGGGTTATTAAATCACTAATTAACACGTACTACGACTTGTAAGGAGATTGAGAGGAAAATTATATATAATTATATAAAGAAAAATCAAATAAATTTTAAATTCCTATAAGTGGACTATATTTTCTCTTCGGTATTCAAATTTTTTTTTATTTTTACTGATCCAAGTCTGCACAAAATAAGGCTGTCCGTCACTTGTTTGTGACCCTCTTTTAAGTTTTGTCATTCTGTTTTGAGTTTTGTGTCCGGCACCCATGTAAGGTACTAGGCTTTGAAAGACTGTGCTCGCAAAAGTAGCATAATATGCTACTACCAGTGCTTGTATATTTGAAAAATTATGCCAATATACCTTTGTAATCATGCTATATTTTGTAAACCGTTATGCTCACTTTAGCAAAAAATGCAGAACTTATGCTGTTACTTTTTACCCCGGCTTCACTGATAAAAACACCTCAATAACAATGCAACAAACAAGAAAAATGGCGAACAAATTTACCCTATTTACATCTAGAGTGGAAAGAGATCTCTTTCTGTAGGACCCAGGTCCAATGGAATACGTATTCTTGTATTTTCTTCATTTCATTCAGACGAAACATGGCAAGATGGAACTGAAATGATGCTAACAGCCAGATGATACTCAGAATAAACCACAAGACCAACATTCATGATTTCAAGCACAAGAAACAAAAAAAAAATAAATTGCCGCAAAGCCTGTTAAGATATTTGCGGCAATTTTTTGATGTGATGGCAAAAACTTGCAAGTTTTCATAAAAAAAGCGCATTTGGTGGCGTGGGTGGAAAAGTGGACAATTTCTTCCACGTAACATGTAATGTTTTTCCATCTGGCCCCAGTTGTTCAAAACGTGGATAGCGCTATCCGATGGATAAATCTCTATGTGGGTTTGCCAAATACTTATCCGCTGGATAGAGTTTTATCCAGTGGATAGCGCTATCCAAAGTTTGAACAACCGGGGCCTGAGCTACAGAAAACAGTTTTTGCTTGGAGAAAAATTCTCAAGCAAAACTTGCAGGTTTAAGAGGGAGGGGAGTGGAGGAGGGGGATAAGGGCGAGAACCCACACCCCACACCCCACAATCCGGGGTTAATTTATTCATATAGTCATAAAATACGTCTTGAAAGAGCGTTTTATTCAAAAGAGCGCCCCGGGTCTTGCTTTTTTTAAAGCGTGGCTTACCGTTCGGCATGCATTCGATTAATGGCTCAGTCTTGGTGCTGAACCTCGAATTAGCGCCTACCTCGGAAAAATCACCCACCCTATAGGCAGGAAAAGTTAATAAGCGCCTTACCTGGAATATATAAGCCCCAACCGTCGTAATACCCCACCAAAATAACATATGACCTCACTGGCAATAAGATACAAATACTGACTAAGTTATACTGAGAGAAGTTATACTGAAGATCGAGTTTTCTATGTATATTAAGAAAAGTACCTGAACAGTTAAAATTCTGCTTTGGAACATCGTCACGTCTTGTTGCAAAATAAAATTAGTACAGTATTGTTGAAAATTGAATAATCAGTGCCCTGCCTCGAAAAACCTACCCGCCTCGATTAGAGTTTGCCCTCAAGGTCCAAAAATCAAATAAGCGCCCGGGTGCTTAATCGAATAAATCAATAGTTGGAAGCGCTTTTTTTAGGCATAGAAAGTTACAAAGAAGTTATCTTTTTTGAAGGACTGTTTTTTTTTCTTCTCAAGGAATATTTTTATTGAGGTAGGACTTGATAAAAGGCAAGTGTTATATAAAAAGAGAGGCAAAATCGTTTGTTAAGCAAAAGCTCACTGAAATGTATCATTAAACATACCGTAAAATTCCGAAAATAGGCCCCGAGGCGTATATTTTTCAAAGGCCCTTTTTGAGGGGCTTATTTATGGAGGAGCTTATATTCGGAGGGGCTTATCTACAGAGGGAAATTTGCGTTTCAAAATTGATTGGGCTAGCCTTATAGATGGAAGTAAATTTACCGTTTTTGCTTTGTTTTACTTTGTCTTTGAAGACAATTTCCAAGTACAAGCCCCTAGGGGGACTTATATTTGGAGGGGCGTTTTAACGGAGGGGTTTTGCGTAACCGGTTTGGGGGCCTTATATTTGGAGGGGCTTTTTTTCAGAATTTTACGGCACTTTGTTGCCAGAAATTATTTTTACCACGTGACAAGGCGGTATTGCCAGAGGACAACATAACAAAAATTGCATAGAGAAGCCACGAATTTGGTTCCCGCTAACGAACTTCTTCCTTATCATGACTTTTCCCTTAAAAAATGGGAGGCGCCCTGCCATTTTTCAAGGACTGGGGATGAGCTTGGTTCTCAGCCGCGGGAAACAATTTTGTTTTTGTCCACCAGCATGGCCATTGTGACGTCAGATGATAATCGGTAAATACCTTTGGTTTGTTATTTTGAAAAATTTAATGGGTTTGGTGGGTCGGTAGCGTCATGTTCACGTCCGCGTAGTATTGAATAGTATAAGCGCTATATTGATTATTATTGTTAAACTTACTGCTGTGCATAGTCCAGTTCTGGCCCCTCTTTTACTGTGACGAATTGATGGACAGAGAAAAAGAACTGGACTAAGGAGTGCATCTACTCAGGACTGAATACACTGACAGTGTTTTGTTACTGTGACCAGTCTCTCAGTCGTTCGTTGGAGTTCATTGGCTCCTAATGGAAAGCGTCTTTAAAGACTGGACGCAGATCAATAAAAAATTAAGTGGCAATAAAGCCAAACCTTCTGGCCACTTAGAATTATGGCTAAAAAACGGCGGCTTTTGGTGGTTAAGGGTGAGTCTTAGAAGTAGAATTTAGTTTGAATCACTTGTGCCAGCCTTTATTACGCAAAGAAAAATTGGAAAGAAAAGTATTACGTTAAATCTTCAAATAACACCGATGGCTTGGGCCACAAACATGCCAGTCCATATTGTGAGTAATGCTGTGGACAAACTCGTTCCCAGGATCTGCTCGTTTTTGGGGCCGCCATATTGAAAAACGAGAAACCCTGGAGACGACGTTGTGTTGTCGAAGACTTTCGATTCCTGCATAAGCTTGTTGACGTGGTAATCCGTAAACTTGCTGCCAGAGGGCTACCATGATAGTGTACATGTTATACGAAAGATTTCCAAGTAATAGGTGCCCACAACCCTCACTGAATTTCCCAGGAGAGGCGAATGTTAACAAATCAAACAAACCAAAATTATGCAAAGAAATAATTTATTTTAAAACATGTCGTAGGCGCCGAAATACTAGCTTTAGAAAAAAATTACAAATAAATACTCTTCTTCGTATAGTTCATATTTATAGCAAATGGTACAACAAATCTTTGCTTATTAACGACTTTGTACTACGCACAAAGTTAAGTTACTTACAAAACTAACTACACAAAGATTGATAGCACATAAAGAACATGTCGTAGACGTCCACATAATTTACCCCATTCTGGGAACAAAATTGTTCCGTTTTATTGTCAGTGTCAAGACTAGTTTTGCGGTTGTCAAAAATTAACAAACTATAATAAACGGCCTTTCTTTTGACACGTTTTGCAAAGAAGACAGGCAGTAAGGTTTCCTTCAGCTTTTCTCGATAAGAATCAGGAATAGCTAACGGAATAACGTGATTTAATTTTTAGAACATTCAAGGTTAAACTATAGCAAAGCCCAATAAACGAAAGATCTTTAAACCTTTATCGTTTACTGTTTTATATGGTTTGATTTAGCAAAAATGTACAAAATTATCATTAGTTCCTTTTTTTTCCAATTTTTTCTTGAACTATTTTGAGTGGTGGAGATGGTAAAAAAATAAGAGTCAATAATTTCATCAATCAAAGACAAACACAAGTCCGATATCACCTCGCGTGTATCGCATGTATGAAAAAGTTCAAAGGAAACATTTTGTCTCCCGAAAAGCTATTTTGAGTCATGCTTGCCGACAGAGGTTAGATTGTTGCTTATTTAAAAATTGAGCAGTGAAGTTCTATGTTAAAGAATTATTTCTCATACCACTTAACAGAATTTGCCTTTTTTAGAAAAGTAGGCCTTTCAGTCCCGTACTAGAAACCTGTTACGCAATTTTTTTTTAGTTATAATTGGCTACTGTTTATCGTTCACAGCTGTGATTGATCAAACTTTACAAGTTGACAACGGCTTTAGAATGATCATTCTCCTAGAAGGCATTTCATCATAAATTCATACTACATCGACCATAAGATCTCGTTGGCGTGTACAAATTTCACCAAAATAGTTAGAAAAGGATCTGTACAAAGGGTTAACATTTATCGTTTCAAAAGAGATCGGTACTAGAAATAGTACCGCCTGGACTGAATTTTAAGTAATTGGGAGTTTACGCAACGGCGACGGCGACGGCGGCAGCAACGAGAACGGCAAAAAAGCAACAGGTTTAGACAAGTAAACAAACAACTTTGCACGTGCATTACGCTTTTTTGTACATTTCTTCGCCGTCGTTGCATGACTACAACGTGAAACTGCCTAATTTCACGTTTTGTCGAGGAGGGAACAAAAGACAACAACTTTCTTTTTCTTTTCCTGAACTTTGATGCAGCCTTTTGAATTCAACTTCACAAACATTTGCCAACATTTGACGAATTAAACGAGATGGAATAAGCGCGATTAAGTTTGAGGCAGCGCAAATTCACTTTCTAATAGACGTTTTCGTAGCCATCGCCGTCGTCGTTGCGTAAACTGCCTAATAAAATTGTTTCGCTATCTTGCGCTTGCTAAATTTTGTAACTGGCTACAAAATCTGACCAATTCAAGTTAGCGCGATTTTTAACCAATCAGAAGCGAGACCTACGTCATTCGGGTTCGGGTAAGCGCAACTTTTCCCACGCTTTGGTTGCTTTGGCGACAAAGGTTTTACCAACTGTACAGAGCTACTTATCTTAGAACACCTAATTAATCAGTTTCTTTGATTATTCGTACTCTAAGACTTTCTTGTGATAAAACAGTAGATATCTGAAATGGAAGGGTGGTAACAAAAAATAATATTAGAAAGTAAACAAAATAACAGGCTCTTGGTGCTTACGTTTCCTCACGAGAGTAGTTTTAAACCTTAAAACTGACAGCATGCAATCTCCTCTTTCACATTGTTATCTTTTTTTGGAACCACAAAATGACGTGTACCGAAACGTATAACCTCGTCTTGTTCGTTGTACTAGAGTGACCCCGGGGTCAAAAAAGAGACTGATCACGTGACCTGCAAAACCGCATCAGCAACTAACAAACACAACGAAGTGGACAGATGGTTTGAATTGTGCAAAATGACCTAAAACCAGAACCCATAACAAAAAAAATCGATTGTTTTTCCTTATACAGCTCCAACAATGTGCAACAAGAAAAGACCTTACCGTACAAGTCTCCGGAGCATTTAATACAGGCTTGTTTTGAAAAATCAAATTTCCTTTCTCGAAATTATCCTTTCCTTGATGACTTCTCATATCCATCATACTTTTAGACTGCTGCCAAAACTCACCCTTCACTTTGAAGAACGTCATCCAAGGTTGCTTTAGTTATCCAAGCATCATCGCATTTGAACCACTGAGGAACACAATGCACAAAAATGTTTAGAAAATCAATGTGGAGTTAACAGTTATTTTGGAATTTGAAATTGAAATCGAAATACAAAAATACGAAATTGGACAGATGATCTCGCAAGCGTACGACAAAGAAAATATCTTTGAGACCCGATGGAATATAAACCCATAATATCCCTCGATACTGATTGAGTGCTGTAACTAGGGAACTACAGCGTCGTTCACGACAATTGTTTGTATGTTTTTCGCCTAGCTCCTAAACAGCTTCCCAGGGTCGCAAATTTGTTATTTTTCGGAGATGTATTGAACCGAACATGAACCATACATGACGTGCGTTACGCATGCTACAGCTGGGACAAGCAGTGTTTACTGAATACATCCTGGGTAGCGATGAAGAATGAAAGATGGTATATAGATGGTAAGCTTGGTAAATAAATGAGAATGGCGTTATCGCAAACGTTAGACAAAGAAAAAAACTGAGTCCCAAACAGAATTTCAACCCAAGACCTTCCAGATACTAGTTGGTCGCTCTACCCACTTCTGGTACGAAGGAACTCATTAGTTTCAAACCTGCTGTTGTTGACGAATGAAACATGTGTAATGACCGACTTCCAGAGTACCACTGTGATTTACTACCGCGAATAATGTGTATCTGGAAAAACAAACAAAAACACAAATTCATTGATAAGAAAGGTACCTCTGTTGTGATTTTCGGTGATTGTTGGAGGCATATCATTAACACTTATAAATGTTGGCCCAACTTTTTCAAGTTTCAATACATGTCCATCATACCCAGGGTACCAGAGGTTTTTTCTCGCGTGCAACGAGGAGCTTTTGCCGGATGTCGGCCAGATCTTCGGCCGAAGGCCGAAGAAACGAGCGGCGTCCAGAAGCTTTTCGCACGGGTCACTATAAAGACTTGACAGAAACCGGAAACCGCGCTAGAAAAGTCTCTGGCACCCAGGGTATGTCCATCATTGCCATCCGTTACAAAAGACGATCGGAAACAGTTTCATTGCATAAATATAGTCTTCAATAACAAAACTGGACCATTACTTTTGCGACGCAACTTGCTTACCCCGCAGAATTTTACTTAAGCATTGTCTACGATCTCTCTTGGGACGACTGTTATACCAGTGAAAAACTGGAAACACTGGTTACCGTATTTCCTCGAATAATAGCCGGGTCCCCTTTTTTCGCACACAAAGGGGGGCGATTATTCGAGGGAGGCGATTTTTTCAAATATTGATTACTTGAAGTCGTGCCCTTTTTGTTTTATTTTCTCATTATATCTAAAAACTATCACATCAAACTGGCTGAACATGGGCTTTTTAAGTGTTACAAATTTAGTTCCTTGATTAATTTTCAGAGCTTGAATGTCACTGATCAGTTTTGGTGGATCTCGTTGCACTTCAACATGACATGGAGGGGATAAAACGAAGAGATGGCGAGAGGGGAGAGCGATTATTCAAGGGAGGCGATTGATCAATGGACGGCTATAATTCGAGGAAATAAGGTTTGCAAAATTTTGAGCGGTAAATATGGTATATTATGACATTGTGGAAATGGTGCATTGCACGTGAGAATGAGTCAGTTCTGTGTCGACTGGCAATGTTTTGGGGACTCTATATCGCTCCTGTTATTGGCAACTGCAAGGTTGCACAGGAAACTGGATCAAAATGTCCCACAGTTAAGTTCAACAAATCACCGCCTCTGTCTCACGTGGAGCCTCTAATTGGCCATTATAGACAGCATACCGTCAGTTCCGACGGCTTTATTTGTCTAGGCAGATAGTCGACCTTTAAAAAACACTATTGAAGGCCTGGGATAACAACTTACTTGGAATCACATGACAGAGTAGACTGACTGTGATCATTAGCACCATTACCATTCAACCTAAAAATGCAAAAAAAGATCATTCTTGGTAGAAGAAAAGCCACTGATCCTTAGCTAATGTACCTGGTGTTATGGTACTTTCTGTCTTATCATTTGTTTGACGTACTCCGTGTCAAGGCATTTTACACATATCTCTGAAAGAACCTAAATTGCCTTTTTATAGTGACTTTGTAAATCAGGGGTGTTTTTGTCAAAGGTGACTGATGTATATAAATTACAGTCATGATTAGTGGCCTGCATGGAGACGTTTCAGAAACGTGGGACAACGCATGATATCTTTTCTTTCCTTCGCTGGCTGTGAAATACAAAATGTTTAGCCATATCTTTGCCTTCAAGAGGCCATAATATACCGGATAGCTTTTGCGCCGCGCCGATCTCAAAAAAGGAGCTTGACTTATTGGATAGGTTCATGGTCTCACTTTGGTCAGTACAGTGTAAACAGCTATGAACCTTGCCGTACGGGTGTGAACCGTACCGGAAGTGAATAAATAAGAGCGAAGACTGGAATCCACTGAGACGAAAGTAAATGTCTGGGATTTAGTTCACCAAACCCTCTCGGCAAAACACTCCGGCACGATTTTCGATGTGCGTGAGCAACTTGTTCTATTTTTGTGCCTTATACGGTCGTGTGAACATCGTTTTTGCCACTGGAAACGTAAAATATCTCATAAACATAATTTTCTCTCTAAACACAAAAACTCTGGAGGAATAACATACCTTGACGCGGTAAAAGGTGCCATGTCTAATTGCTGTGGAAAGGGGATGTACGTAGATATTTTCTTAGATTTCTTTGAGTGTTCAAAACGCTGAAAGATAAAAAAAAACAGAACGATTGCAATTGTTATTTAGCTCAAATTTACCTCCTATCTATGCGAGGAGGAATGCAGGCGGATCTTTCGAAGGGTGTAGAAAAAGGGAAACTCTAAACTAAACAAACCCACTATAATAAGGGTTCATTGGGCTGCCAGCTGCACGATTCAGTAGTATGAAATTTTGCTTAGGTCCGAAAGCTGAAGCTTAAATTTGTACTTATAGTCACATTATTTTTTAATTTCATTTTTTTGTGGCCACTGACGCCGAACTACGGATGAACTTTGAAGTTTAGATAGGACTAATATTATAAGTTTACGCCAGAATCTATTTGTTTGTATCTGAAATGACAACCCCCCGCTGGCCTCAAAAATCAAATCATTGTCCCCATCGCCGGGGGACGGGACAAGCAACACCTCCTTAGTCATGAGGCCACCATTTTGTCCTTTTTCGACATACACGATGCTCAGAACTTAATTAAGCATTGCCACAGGCAGCCCAATAATAAATAAAATCTGACATGAGAAATATGGGGTATGGCTTACCTTAAAATGGAAACATACTACAATAGGTAACTTTTTCATAGTTAATTGCTTGGTAGATTCCTAGAAACAAGAAATGACACTTAGAATCTAGTTCACAAGATCCTTTTTTTCTTCAAAATCATAAAATAATGTTGCATTGGATGGTTTGAACAATTTATTGGGCCATGTTGGATTTTGTTGGACAATGCTGGACCAACGTGTAAGAACCTTGTGAGACCTTCTTGAGCCATGTTGGAACAATACAAAAGGATATCTATGGCACTACTTGTTCCTTATTAAATGGTAAGAGCGTACAATTTCTTGAAGCAATGTGTGTTAAATTACTTTAAACTGTAATACCACTATCTAGAATCAAACCTAAACACCACTCATTGAAAATCTGTTTGTAAAATGTAACAATTTCAACGTGAATTTAATAAAAAAACGGCTGTTACCTGATAAGTCTGACATTGACTACATTTTATCTTTGCTTCACTTCCTAGTCTCTCGGGTCTTGTAAATCTACGTGTAATAAAACATGAAAATGTATAATCACAATGCATTTCTATTTATGACAACAATGCAGTGGTGATGCAAAAGGACAGGTTAATTAATCTGGCAGAGCTTTCTGCAAAGAGCTTGTTATTAAAATGTCCATGACACAGCAATAAGGTAGTGAAAATCCACTGCATAAAAACAACTCTTACAAAAATAATCGTTTGCATCTACAATGCTAAGTTTCCTTTCTTTAATTTATTTTTTTGAAAAAAAGGGTACTTGTAAGAGCTCCACATACACACTGGGAATATCAACAACAAAATTAGTTGTAAACAAGAAATTAAACAAAGATTCTTTTCTACCTTCTTAAACAATCTACAAGTGATTTGGGAACAAAGCTTTCATCATGGTGGCTACTGTCTTCTGTAAGCTGAGACTGACCAATTTCCTCTGCACAACGAGAAACAAAAAAACAAAGTCAATTAACAAAGACATATTTTTTTTAATTTTTAGCTTCAATAGAAGAAAAAGAAATTGCACAACATTCCGAGAGTAGCCTCACCTACAATGTGGAACCCAGACTACGAAGAGGAGACGTGAAATAACCAAATGCGTGACTGAAGGTACAAGAATGGAGTGCGCGTGCACTCCCCCACTAAATCTTAACAAAGAGAGATACTGCTTGCAGTGTATGTGAAACCCAGGGTGATTAACATTATTAGTTAGGACTGTCCAGCTGGACCAGTCTGTTCGAAAAAGCCTATTTCATTCTCAAAATAGGCCCTTTGCCATTAGTCATTCACGTGGAACAAAATGACTATGCTGGAGACCACAGGGAGAAGACAAACAATTGAAATAAATAACTCAAATTTAACATTCTAAATCTGCCTACATTGTTAATTTCTCATACTTGCTGCCTATAGAGCAGCTCTTTACCTGGAATTGTTGGCTCAGGAGTAGAAGCAGCTGAAGCTCCTGAACTGCTTTTGCCATTCCCATTACTATGATCAACATTACCAAGATCCAAAGAGATATCCCAGAAAGGATCAATTGTTGTAGACACACTCCTATAAAAGAATCGCATGATATTTTTGTAAACCAAATCTAGACTTGTTAACTCTTAAGTTCCTCTTACATAAGGGAGTCTGGAGAGTGTTTCTGACAGGTTACAATTGTTCGGTGACCATTCTCATCAGGCACAAGTGCATTTGGACGCGGGAAAAAAATATCCATTTTCCAATAACATGACGACAGCTGTGGACGGGTCCTTAAACTGCCTATTGAACAGCACGGAAGAGGGGTGGAGTGAAAATAGCCGTATTACCTGCAGGCTTGACACGTAACATCTGACTGAAGACCGCCAGTAAATATTCTATCAATTATACAGTTACATCTGTTGGGATTATTTGGAACCAAGATCTCCTTGTTTGGTGCATCCTCTAAAGAGAAAAATACATTGAACATTGACATTCTGTATGGTATGCAAAGTTAGCAAGGTTGCCATTCGTTGTCCAGAACAATAAAATCATCTCTATTCCTTGACTCTCCCCTGGCCCTACACGAACATGCGTTTCTTTATAAGCAAGCAATGAATAATTATTGTTGTATATCTTCACATGTTACATCTATATTTTTTACAGGAATAGTACAGTCATTTGCCGGATGAAAATGTTCTTCTGAAAGACTTCACAAAGTGCTGTGACAAACTGAAAACAAAATTCCCTGTTTTGTTTTCAATGACTTTGGATAAAACAAGATAGGTGAAAATTGTCTAAAGGATAAAATTATTAGCAGAGGCACAACAAAACAGTGGTGAAGGAGTAAAACAAAACCTTTTGAGTTTATCACAACTGAGTTGTAATTGTATTGGCCACAATAAAGATCCACTTCCAAAGATGGTGTTTCAAGCAGCCGACTTAGCTCAATGTTAATTAACTACATTGTAAGGCTCAAAATGTCTTCACTTTTAGTATCTTTGCAGTGGCCATTATACCTGATACACTATACTGGTATATAGCCGACTTTTTCCTCTTTTAATCAGCCTGAAGTTGTAAACATTTTAAAAAAGTTTTCCAATTTTAGAATTATAATAAACATATTCTCCAACTTCTCTGTCTTCAACTCTTTATTTAAAAATTTTAAAACTCATCAATATGGAGGTTCTTAGCTGTCATGATTTATTTTATTGACAAACCTTTGCAATACTGATGAAGTACATCAAGGGCAGCAATAAAGAACTCATGTGCATCTTGCTGTTCATAACCAGCTAAATGGCGGGCATGTGTCCAAACAAGATGAAGCAGTTTAAAAGGAGTATGTGGATTCTTCTGACCTGAATAAAACTGAATGAGAAAAAGATTTATGCAAGAATTATTGCTGTAGTCTGCTACCTCAAAACTGCAACTGATTTGATGTTTTCTATGACTAAATTATGCAAACATCTAGAGCAATGCAGCGGTATCACAGGGGTCAAGGGTAAAAATCCCATCAAGCCTGAATTTTTTCTTTCCTTTCTTTTTGCAACTGCATAAGTTGAGCCTTTAACTGTGATGATCTTCTCTTCTTTTATTTCTTTATTCCGCAGTTCAGATATATCAGGGATATACAGGGAGGGGAGGAATGATACCACAGGGTCATCCACAAAACTAGAATGTTGACTTTCTAAAAATGATACTATTAATTCACCTCCTGAAAGACGGACCCGACTTCACAAACAATACACTGATCTCTTTCTCCAGTACAGACATGCTGATCAGACAAGAAATAGTCTCTCAGTAAAGGAGTGTGAGTTAGAGCCTGAACTATACAGTTCATGAAACATGTATTTCCAAGGTTAGTAAGTCCTCTTAAACCTGCAATAAAGTAAAAATGAATATCACACAAAAGAAAAAAAACATGGCTTAATAAGGTGACAAGAGTAAATTGAATTACAAGTACAGTGTGTGTTAGAGTTTCTTGCAAACAGTCTCTGAGAAAGGGTAGGGATTCTTTGTGTTTAATCTAGATTCAGCTGAATCTGGTCTGTTGTAAGCTTTTAGGGTTTCAGAATCCCAGTGACACATGCCTGCACAAATTTCACAAGCAATACAGAGGCCCTTTAAAGAGAGGGGATATGTATTTTCTAGTGTGAATTTCAAAACCCCTTGTGCATGTTTTGCACATTGAAAAGAAAAAAAACATAAATGTGTAAAGTTTTTTGGACGAGACTAATTTTACACGCATGTGTAGATATTTTACCACCAGTTGATATACAAGCATGCCTATAATATTGGCAGAGTGCTCAATATATATACAAGGACTAGTTATCTAAGTGATCTGATCAATGTAAGATCCGACTTGGCATTTTATTACCATTTAGTTTCCTACCAAACAACATGTGCTGCACTCCTCAGATAAAATTGCCAAATGAAAAGTTTGTTACATCATACGCTTATACTACACACCTGTGCAAAGAATTTCCAGAATATGAATCAGAAACTATTGCATGACAACAGAAGATGTAAAGCCGATGAGGAGAAATTTGCGCGCATGCCTGCAAGGAGGTAACAAGTTCATTTCGCTTGTTCAAACTCCCCAGATCGGGTCTGCAAATGATAAATATTTTTCACACAAGCGGTTTGAAGCGGGATTGAAAAGCGCTGCTGACTTTAAAATCTTCCACGTTACATTAAATTCTATCTTAGTGTCTTTCAAATGCCAGATATGCTTGCAAAGTTCTGTTCTGAGTCTCTTGTTTGAGTCTCTGAAAGAAGACTTATGGTTCATGTATCTGGTCTCGAAAGAGTTCTCAGTAAGACTTACACAGGTCTCAGCTGGCCTGTTGCCCTCTGTCATCACTGTGGTTTGGTAGACCACGGACTGGATTGCAATTACCATCCATAGGAGGGCAATGAGCTGGTTGACGGCAGTTGCATGCTTTAGCTGGTGTCCATAATACTGAGTAACATTTCTTAACTCACCTATAAAAGAATTCTTCTCCACCTTGATTTTCTTTTTGTTCTCTTTGAGAAGTTGAACCTCTGATTTGTTTGGTTCCCAAGGTATGTACTTAACACGGCCTTTTCCTGTATAAAAGAAGTATTATTGATTCAGACTATGATGTGAAATTCTTCATGAGAAATGGGGCATTTCCAAGTTCAAAATCCCTTACATTCAAAATGGGGCCAAGTACAAGATCTTCCTAGGGAGGGAAGAGGGTTGTTGGGACAAATGTGGCCATGTTCACTTAATAGAGGTAGCCGCTAAATAGTCAGGCTTAATTCCCCATTCTTTTCTACAATATTACTGTAATATTATTGTTGCAGAACTTTGATTACTGGTTGCTTAATGGAGGGTGCTTGCTTAAAAGGCGGCCGCTTAATGGACATTCGACTTAAGTGACAATTTTGATCAAATTTTGTGGGAATGCTATAGTGCCTGTTTAAGCCTTGATGGGGCTTTGTAACATCTTAGCCATGAAGTTGGCTTATCCCAAAGAGATAACCCAGTTTTGTCCTGTTCTCTGGCCTCTTAAAGTCTCCAGATTTTCCTTTATCAGGGGTTGGCAGGTCTGATCCTTGGTGAGGAGGAAAGGCAACTAACTGGATGGAAAAAGTCAGTGAGCAAAGAGAGCCGAAGAAGGGACTGGGAGGAAGAAAGAGCAGGGTCCCTTTTCCTTGTTATCCTTTGGCTGGTTGCCTCTTTCTTTGCACTCACCCTTTTTCCCAAACAAGAAGCCTGGTCCCACATCCAAAAATTTCTACAGCTACACCCCTGGGAAGGAGAGCTTGAAAAAAAGGAGAGCTTTTTCAAACTGAAAAGCTACAGAAAACTCAATTTTTCTACACTGATTTATATTTCAGTTAAGAAAAGAATTTATTCAAACCTAGTGGTGACAATTATATTTACTTTTTCCTCCTTCTTATCAAACGTCAGCACATTATTGTAGGAGAATTCGTTAATTTGTTCAGGATTTATGTCTGGGCAGGTCATGAAAGCTTATCAATATTAAACGGCCACTCATTTATTCAGGAGAGACACGATTAGAACTATTTGGTTAAAACTAGAACACTTTGCAGAAATGGTGGCCACTAGCTTAACAATCTGGACGTAAAGAGATGACAAGTGGATTTTGCGTTAATGTAACGATCGGATTAAATCCCGGTTCTAGGACACGCAAAAGAACGATGAGTACATGTAGGAACAAAAATGATGAACCATTATTACCTTTCTAACATTAGACGTAGCAAGTAAACAATCATCAAAGATAAAAGATGATGTGTACGATATAACCTGAACAGTATAATTGTACAATTAACTTGTTTCCTTTATTTGCGTGCAACAGTATAATGTGACACAAAATATACTACCATAAACTATTTAATATTTACAATGCGCGCAAACGCCTCATGATTTGGCTTATACATAATATTAATAGTTTAACTATTAAACTTTTTCTCTGCACTGATCAACACTGCATGATCTTACCTAACGTCTTCCAAGCCCTGACGCTCTGTTCGACGCAAATTTTCTCCAAATCCAGATCGTATACATTGTCTTTGCACACGAAACAGTAGACAGCACCATGTGTCAAATCCAAAGCTAAAAAATCGGAGTAAAACAAAATTATTGTGAAACGGAAAGTTCACAGATGATCAGGGGAGACACAAAAGTATGAACGAAAGTAGATGATTTCCGTACCTAGAGAATGGCCAGTTGATTGCGCGTGAAGGTGTATGTGCCGGTTTCCGGTGTAGCAACCGAAATAAACGCACAAAAGGCAAGAGTGAAGACGGCTGGAGTAGGTTCCACACTCGTGACAATGGCACAAGCTGGCCTTTAGTCAAGAAAAATATAAAAACAACATCATCATAAGTCTAGCAGTGTTTGAGACCGCTGCACCTCTACCATGGAAATGTACCTTTCGCTTCCTTGCTTCACGCGAACCACAACAGACGAAATGCGCGTGGATTTTGCGAAAGACTCTCAACCCATCGGCTTTTTTAAAGTCTTTCAGGTGTGGGCAGGAACACATCCTACGTCTTCCGGCCGAACGACGCCGAAGATCAATCATAGACGCGAAGAAAAGTAGCCCAAACTCAATTCAACGGCATTTCAGATACAAAGAAACATGTGCGAGATATATGTGCGCAGAAAACAAACCAACAGCGCACGAGAAGCCGGACTGGACTTAGCCTTATGTGATTGGACAACTTAGACAATCGATTGCCAAATTTGGAAGATATATTAACCGCGAATTTTGAACCGATTAGGCGCGAATTTTTTCTTGTTAGGGTTGTTTTCTTTGTTGCAATGACATTCCTAATTTGCAAAGCAGTCGTGTACTGGTGAAAAAGCAGACTAATCCCCCAAAAAGTTGCGGATCAAGGAATAAACGTGACCTACTTTGCAAAATGCGACCAATCGTACAAGCTTATAGAGGGAATCTAGGGAAAGTTGTAACATTTTACTGCTCCAGGTCAATTATCTGTCAGAAACAGTAGAAGCAGGACTGGATGGGATCTGTGCCGACTACCCCGCCTGGAAAATGCTTTTTTACGGTAAGGGGTCACTGAGAACACAGCCGACATTTCGCGACCAACACCACAAGCTAGAGGGAGTAGGGGGGGGGGGGGGGGAGAGAAAGGTTTTGATTCTTAGTCTTCTTAGACTCTGAGGATATAACGGCCACCTCAGTTTTCGATTCAAAACCTTCTTTTAATACAATAGCAAATGAGGGAAAAGACTGGTTTCTGAAAAACAGGAACACATTACATGTCATAGACAACCCTGAAACCGACAAGATGTGATTTGTCCAAACATCTTAATTGGCATGAAGCATTGAAAGGAATATAGAAATCTCACGCTACTTTTCCAAAGAATTCATCGGTGCCATTTACCATAGACTAAACTTAAACTGTCTCTGCAGAAATTGTGTGTTTTTCACAAACGATTAGGGAAAATCGAAAAACTTGATTCTTTATGTTTGATAAAACCGAAAACTCTCTCACCGAAAACTACAAATGGAGCAAATGACAACTGATAAGGCTAAAAAAAGAGTTCTCAGAAAGACGTACTTTAGCTTCAGCCTGCGAGCAACTTGATCTCCTCCCGCTTTCGCGTCTCCTCTCGCGCGTCTACTTTTCACGATATCCCCCAGATGGAAAGCTTGCTCGCAGGCTACTTTAGCTTCTGAAGGAGACCAGACAGGGTGATGAGAGGGTGTTGAGTTTTTGAGATTGGCTTTGCGGTTATTTATTTCTTTTTAAAAAGTTGCCATTTTTTAGATTTGATAGTGTTCTTATAGCGTTTGTCAATCCTTCCTTTTGTGCGGAACTTTTAGTTCTGCATGGGTTTCGCGGGGTTTCACTCTGATTTTGTCGGTTGTTCTGTACATGTAAGAAAAGAAAAGAAAATCCAGAGAGTTTTACTAAATCAGTACAATGATATCCGTAAAATGTTTGAAAACTAGAATAGGACGTGTTAATTTGTATTTTTTGCCGGATCGTTTAGTCGGCGGTTTTTCGGTTTTCATCGATTTTACGTTGCGGTTTCGCGGTTAGTGTTTTTCTTTAGTAAATATCTGTTCTCACAGCTTAGACTGCTAGCAGTCCCTCAGGATGGTCACGCGAGCGAGGAAGTCGAGCCACGCGAGCAAAACGCATGCCGAGCTTAGACTCGACTGAATGAGGAGGGACTGCCCACAGTCTACTCACAGCTCGGCTTTCTTTGCGGTATTTCGGCAAACAAAAAATTAAAATTAAATTTCCGTTATTTACCCTCAGCAGTATTTATAGCACTAATGCGAGTGGGGCCCAACCTCGTTCCCAGGGTTCTCTCCTACCCGCCCCATGGAGCGAGAGAGGGGGGTAGGAGAGTACCCTGGGAACGAGGTTGAGTGGGGCCGTGCAAATTCCTGAAACAAATAAGGTCAAGGTCCGGTTATATTGGGGGGGGGGGGGGGGGGGGGGGGACGCTGAAAGTCAGCCACCCAACTTGAGTCGGCTATCCTATCTACTCGGACTCAGAAAATCAGCTTCTTAAGACCAAACCCAGAGACCAACTGTTAGCATGAGAAAGTTGTTCCGGTTATCCGGTGAATGTAGTGTTGTCAAGGAGGTACCAGCAAACAACTTTGCACATGCGTCACACAATGTGGTATGGTTTTGAAAAGCTACGGTTCGAAATGGGACATTTTATTTTAAATAAATAATAAAAGAAGGTGAGCAATTGAATATCTTAATTGCAGCTTTAATTCTAGCTCGATTTGTCCATCATTCTTTTCTACTGTTGCATGTTAGAGAGGCAACAGCAATTCATCTATTAACATAATAGACTGATCACTTAACACGCAAAACCATGAGAAACGGGAATCTTGTTTTGCGCCTGTTTTACGCGGTTCTTCCAACACTATCTAAGCTTTCTTTTTGATAATACATTTGCAGTCAAGTTAATATTGAATTCTTAAATGTTAAATTGTACATCTGAGAACTTCTTCAGGGCAATTTAACTGCCTAAGGCGATTGTACTTTACCTGAAATCTAAAACACGTAAAGCGTTTCACTAAAAACACTCTGCTGATTTTGATTTGCCTGTGAGGGGAGATCGTTTTTCCCGGGAGTTAAACTTAAACAAGAAAGAGAGACTTAAATTGACAGGATAGGTTTTGGCCAGTTACATCCGTTTGTTTCATAAGATTGCGCTGAGAAAATAGAGAATGTATTAAATTACTTCCCTTGACAAAACTCTGATCTAAATCCAAAATTTTGGGTATAACTCGGTGTAAGAATCTGTGAACTTTTCTTTGTTTTGCACCTTTCGTTTTTCTTGGTTCTAATGCGACGACTTCTTTGCGGATTTCTTTGTTCAGGTCACCCGTGAGTACTCTGAGGATGGGTCAAAATTTTGTATCCTTTGGAAAACTGTTCATCCCTCTACTGCCAAACCAAACATGCCGCATTATGAATGATGCTATAATCCAACACAAAGGATACCCTTTCGAAGGAAAGCAGCAGATTTATACATGAATTGCTTATTCAGGACCCCACGTTTTTCTTTTAATATTTAGAGCCAAATTTCGACGAAGGTAATCACGGATCATAGCGCGTTGTAAGAAAAACTTTTAGGAGACATCAGTTACTAGGTATGAACTGATCGATTGATCGGTTTTTATCTACAAAAAAAAAAAAAAAAAAAAACAGAAAAAACTCTCCTCTCCGTTGTAACTGTTCTCTCATTACGTCTCGTCCATAGGCAAAGTGTCAAGGAGCCACACTGCAGTGTTTGTTCCTTCGAAGAACGATATGAAGGTGTATTTTTCTTCAGTCAGTCAACTAAAATAATCAGTGCAAATCAGACGTCTACAATTTCATTGCAGCGTCTGCTTGGTGAGGCGGCATACGACCGAGGGTATCTAAACTTTTACAAATTAATGCATTACAATCCAAACATTTCATCATCGGCTGTGTCCATCTGCATCTGTCTTTGCCTGGGCCGGTTGGCGCCTGCTTTTACACTTCCTGTCCGCTGACCACCTGCTGCCGCTCGTTCAGCAAGAAACTTGTCGAACTCTGAAACGACAATCACAAAAGCAGTTTTCAGAAAACTCTAAACTTGAAAATGCGTTCTCGCAAACGTCTCGCGAAGCAGTAGAGGGTCGGCAGTGAAAATAAAGGGAAACAAGGCGAAGGGAAAAATGTTTAAAAATACCACCAAAAAAAAATCAAAGCAAAAAAAATTGTATAACAAAGAAAACGAATCGTATTTCAACGGATCTCACACCACGGGATTCGAACCTCATCTCCTCGACCGCTTAGGCCACGCTGCCACTCACTAAATAATTGGGTAAACTTATCATACTCAAAGCATTTTCTCTGTCATAGATGCTGTTTGCTGGTGGAGTTGTATTTATCGTGAATTTAAAGAAGCATTTAAGGAACATTACCTTAGCCGCGTATTTCAAAGCTTTTTTTGCATTATCCCAATGTATGCTCTTATTTATTTAACGCTACTGGTCCAAATTGCTTCATTGTTGTCTGTAAAATACTAGCTGTCGAAAGCAATCGCCAAAAGCATTTCTTGATCGCCAAAACAGCCGCAAAAAAAGTCCAAACACAACCTCTTTCCCAGGGTTCTCTCTCTTGCTTTTGCTTGATGACGTCATTTCATTGCGGACGCCACCGGATCTATACAATCGAGATAACAGCCCTCTATGATCTGTGCGCAACAAAATTATTTACTCGCTTCGCGAGAAATAGTATGCACCCATCAATGAGTGGGTCAAGATCCTGCCAAGCCAATATTCCTTGTTGCTTTCGCATTTATACAATGTCTTAAAATCAATACAGATGGTAAAATTTAAACACAAAGCTAAAATGTGGTTTATACAACGATCAAGGCACAATCCCCAAAGGAAACCAAATCCACGAGATCTTGGGTACAAGTAGAGCGCTGTACACACTACGCTGAGCTTACGCTGAGCTCACTGGCCAAAGGAGAGGAATCTGGGAACGAGGTTGGCTGGCCATGCAAATTCAATTGCCAACTGCTTTTAAGCCAACTGCCTGCTAGCAGCATATTTAAAAGATTGGAATGGTTATGAAGCCCGATAGACTCCCTTGTTCCTATGTTTTTGAGGACATCACGGTGCACAACGTTCAAAAGTATTCTTAACGTTTTGATCTTACTGACCAACAAAAACATGGCATTTATTCATTCCGTCACCATTTATCAACAAAAAACCAAGAGATTGTACACCGTCAGAAACTCCCAACATAAACTGCAGAACTGTTGAAAGAATGACAGATGGTAAATTTTAAGGCCAGTAAACAAATGTGAAGATGAATCAATCAGCATGTCACGAGCGTGCGACAAAGAAAATATCTGAATCCACGACAGGATTCGACCTATGACCTCCCAAACACCGGACTGGCGCTCTATCCACTGAGCGACGGAGAACTCAGGGAGAGCGAGGCCATATACTAGGTTCATATTTGACACGCGTCCTGCATACTGCTAGGATCAACAATGTCGAGATTGTACTGTATGGTGAAAGAATGCGGCACTGTTGTTTTTATCTTTGATGTTTGCCACCTTTCATAACCAGTCTCCTCCTCTAACGATGCTAGAAGTATACATGATTCTAGTAATTGGCCTGACTCACAATGCCTCTCTCCATACATCACTGATTAGTAAGAAAGCACACTAAGTTTGGTTGATTGTTGTGGTTGTTGCTGTCCCGCAACTTGGACGGTAGATAGGGCCGCACCAACAACCTCAACAATATAGTTCCACCCTTCCCTATTCCTAGCCTGCGAACCGCAGACGTATTTCCGGTCTCCGCTTCGACCAGTTCGCAGGCTACCCTGTTCCCGACTTTACTTCGACGTTAAACAAACCTGAACTACTTAAGGTTTCTCCTTCGGTACTTTGTTGAGCTGCTGCAGCTTCTGCTTTGGCCTGTTAAGAAAAGAATTCCGTTGTGTTAGCACTTACGTATGTCAATAAAATAAAATCCGAAAAAAAAAGAAGAGAAAACACCAGCAAGACACTGCCTAGTGCCGGCAACTTGAAAGGAATGTTGAGAGGAAGATTTTGGGAGTTAATGACGTTGCGTCCGCTTAATATGGCGGGTTAATAGGTTTGAATATATAAGGCAGTGATCAATTCAAAATTGCCGTTACAATATCATCATCGTCATCATCATCATCACAACCAAGGTTTTTTTTAAACTATTGACTGAGAGCTAAATAAAAAATTATACATTTTACCCTAATTCAAGCATGGTAAGGCTGACGATGTTACCAACATTGCGCGCAATAGATGAAAGTCGATTTAATCCTTGCAGTTAAATAAGAAAACTAAACAGATGAAAAATAGTTAAAAGAACCAGAAAAAGTTGAGGGCGACATGATAATTTCAGGTTGCGACTATTTTCACTGCTTTGGTCATTCACTCAACTGCCAAGAAAACCGTCCATTCATTTTATCTATTTCATTCGAAATTAAAATACATGATTTATTACAGTTATATATTACAATTCATTTCAACACAGTAATACTTACTACATCATGCTCTGTTACATTCAGCCATGACTCGATATCATCTATGTGACTTTAAGACAAAAAGAGAGAAAGGCACCCACTATAAGACTAATACGACATGGATTTGATTGGAGACTAGCGCAACATTTTAACAATTCATTTTGTCACCATTTGTGAGTTTTTGAAGATGTATGCACACGGGAAGAAAAGTTAGAGTACAGAAGGCGCTTCAAACTAGCTGGGCCTGGGAGCATGCTCCCGCAAAAAAGTTTTAAATTTACGGTCTCGGAAATGTCATTTCCTTCCTTTTCCGCGGAACATTTTCAGTTAAAAAAAAGAAAATGGCAGCAGTTAGTTGTTGTTTATATTTTACTTTATTTAGTAGTTAGTTGTTGTTTATGTTTTATCTAAACCACCCCTTTAAGTAAAGAAAACTCTTTTGTTGCGCATTAAGTAAGAAACCCGACATGAAATACTGGGGTGCGGGGTAAGAGGGGCTTAGCGTAACAACTTAAAATTCTGTCCATTTATTTTTTTGTTTAGTTAGTTTGCTTATCAACTGTTTCTAAGACCAGTATACTTTGGATGATAAGGCAACAGCTTTTTTCTCACCTTGTTTCTTCTGCCTGTTAAGTTAAGGAAACAAAATAATCCAGCCATAAGTAAACTGTTACAAAACAGGCGGCAGTAACTGTTCAGAACACGAATGTATGTAAGTTGGGCTGATACCCAGTTGATAACACATTGGGTTACGAGTTTTGAAGGGCTGTTTCTTGATTGCTTTTTTTGCGTTTAACCCACTTTT
The DNA here is from genome assembly GCA_038088405.1 of Porites divaricata. Taxonomy (NCBI): domain Eukaryota; kingdom Metazoa; phylum Cnidaria; class Anthozoa; order Scleractinia; family Poritidae; genus Porites; species Porites divaricata. The sequence goes on along the minus strand of JBBMOI010000019.1, from coordinate 2,506,434 downwards.
TCTAAGAACTTATTTACTTCCAAATCTATTCCTTTTTCTTCACAGCTTTTCTTTGAACAAAATTCAGTAACCGACAACTAAATTGCAAATCTTTGCATACAGATACGCTCAAATCCTACAAGCATGAGAGTGCCATAAAAGGAATAATTACAATACAGGAATTAAAGAACATAAAGCGATATAAAAAAGAATTCCACATAATTTGCGTTGTAAAATGAAACTTGGCTTTAACAATGTTGTACTCTTTGGCCGAGAGAAGCTATACTCAATACCTTTGGTTCTGTTTTGTTAACAGCCATGGCGTTTGCAATTGAGCGATCAAATGGCTGAAGATTATCAGAGTATGTCGATCCGCTAAAAAAGTCAGAAAACAAGAGGACAAATGAAACACATGCAGTACAAAGGATCTCAAGAAGCTATCCTTTCTAAAACTCGCGCATTTGCACAGAACACTAAGCGCTCAAATCCATAATAATATATAATCCTCCGGGTGAATAATGTCTCTTGTCAGGACTTTGACTAATGGTGACTAACCCTTTGACAATGGAAGATGCGCGCCAGTCATCATCAGGCTTGTTTAAATAGCAAATTAGTCATTAAAGACGCTTCAGTCTAACCTCTCCTTACGGACACCTCTATAATACAGACATCTCTCTATTACGGACAGTTCGTTTGGTCCCAGAAATACCAAAAATCATACATTCCCTACCTCTATAATACGGACACCTCTGAAAAGCGGACACTTGGTTCTGTCGCTTTGGTGTCCGTATTAAAGAGGTTTGACTGTATATTATTGGCCACCAGTCAGTTAAGGTTAAAGCGTGTAAGCATTAGCTGAAATAGATTCTAAAAGAACATGTAAGTGCAGAGCATCTGCCTTTTGTCAAAGTTTAAATGTGTCAGTGTACTAAATATTGGTAACCATATTTGTCACTTTTGTTCAATTAGTCTTTTCAATGTTCTGCCGAGTGGCATGTTCCGGGTATTACGGAGTTTAAGTAACGACGACGGCGACGTCAACGAGCACGTCAAAAAAGCAATAGGTTTAGATCGACAGAAAAACAAATTTGCACGTGCGTCACGCTTTTTTGTACATTTCTTTGCCGTCGTTGCAAGACTACCACGTGAAAATGCCTAATTTCACGTTTTGTGGAGGACGTGAACACAAGGCAACGACTTTCTTTTCCTTTTCCTGAACTTTGATTGCCAGAGTCTTTTAGAATTCAACTCCTGAAAAAATTGCCAACAATAGGCCAATGTGACCTTATCACATCATCTTTTCAACATTGTCCTTGAAGTTTAAGTGCAAAATTTGTGTTCAGAGAGAGGTAATTCATAATTTCAAAAATCACATTTTGGTCACGTGACCATTTACGAACTTATTCATTTTAAGAAAATGGTGCGGGTTTGAGAAACCAAATCACCATTATTTTGTTTAAGATATGACCCACTAATCGTTTTTAGAAGGCAAAATCATATAACTTTCATTTTCATAAAAACGATGTCCCATGCCTCTTTTTTGCAAATGGCCTATTGACGAATTGAACGAGATGGAACAAGCGCGATAAAGTTTGAAGCAGCGCAAATTCACTTTTTAAGTGACGTTTTCGTAGCCGTCTCCGTCATTGTTGCTCAAGCTCCCTGTTCAGATTGTGAGAGGTGAGAACGAAAACAGCGAGGGGTGGGGTAGGGGGTAAGAGCGAAGGAACCCTCCTCTCTCCCTCCCCCTCGCTTTCTCCTAGTTTTTTTCCCGCCGCACTCCACTATCTGAGCGCCTGCAAATGGCTATCCGCTGAAATTAAAGTACGTACCCTTAGCTGCTGTCTTTTTTATGGATATCTAATAACCAACATGCCCAGTGGTTTAGTGCAGCCTGCTTTTAACTCACCTTTGTCTGACCTCATCAAATGTGCTTTTTCTTGACTGAGCGAACATGTCAAATTCATCATCTTGATCAGCTGCTCTTTGATCAGGGGTGGCAGCAACATCTAAAAATAATGTATAACATCTTTTAAAAAAAAAAAGCTACATCATGGAATCAAAACACCTCACACTTTTGACTTTTTCAAAAGAATGACAAGTAGTAGACTTCTCCCAATTCATCTAGTTCTTAAGCAAAATAAAGACGTTAATCAAAAGGGATTGGGGTTACACCCTCTTTTCTTGCGGATCGAATGTATGTGTTACGCGTGTTACAAGAAACTGCTGGCAGTCCAGGCAAGTAAGGCAGGCGTACAGTTATGTATATGAGTTTAAGTAAGCGGAGAAAGGACTGATGAACATACAGCTGTAACAGACGCTCAAGTGACAAGAGTCTATTAAGAAGTCTTATTATTCATTCAAAATATTTCGCCGTTTCTGATTGGGTAAAATCCCACGCATAATTCACCATAACCAGCTATTGCCGACCAAATTTGGAAGAATTTTGCGACATTGAACTGTCAATCGTGTAGCAAATGAACCGTTAACCGAGAAGACCTGGGGACGAGTTTGAGTTGTTTTGGTAGTGAGTACAAAATGACGGAACAATTTACTCGTTTGTCTACAAACATAGCAAAAACAGCAAGAGGAAAAAGAAGGCACTTGTGTGAAAAGCGTACGTTTCATGTAAGAAAAATGAAACTGGTCATGATTTCAGCAAAGAGTTGACAAGTTGGTTCCAACAATGCACAAACAATTTTCACGACAGATGGCAGTTCTACAATAGAGAGATTAAGATTTACGTTTCCGCCCAAGGGAAAACGTGAATTTGTACCACGTGACCAATTATTACTTCTACTTAACAGTAAGTAGTTCCACGCCAGTTTTATACTAAGAATTGTTCTGGACAGTTTTTATCTGCTAATTTTCTATTCTGAGAAATTATCACCTTGAATCTGCTGTTTCCCGTTTGCCGTAAACGTGACTCTTAATCTCTCTCATAAGCTTTCTTGTGCACAATTCTTGATGAAAACACCAAGTGTGATGAAGGGAAAAGCAACCAAAGTTAATATCTTACTCAAAGCTTGCATCTTGGCTGTCGCAGTATTGACTGAGGGGGCCTGGGAAGGAGCCACTGCCTCATCGTCGAAACTGATCAGAGATTCTCTAAACAATAGACCATTTTCGATATATTAAAATTCATACGTGGCTCCGAGGCTTGGGGGAATAAAACAAAAGAAATGTTTTATTCATCACTGAGCCTCAAGATGATTTCTTTTGTTTTATTCCCCAAGCCTCGGATCCACGTATGAATTTTAATATATCGGAATTGGTCTATTGAAACAAATGCATTGAAATGATGAAGAGTAAGGGTGGTGTAATCGTGACAGTTTACTGGGGTTAACAAAAAACTGATTTACTATTTAAATCTGTGGAATGGTGTACACTAATTAAATGACGGATGATGATCGCAGTTATTTGCAGTTGCGAAAAGAAAGCCTGAAAAAAAAATTCAGGCTTGTACGGGATTCAAACCCTTGACCTCTACTGCACCGGTATCGCAGAGGTCAAGGGTTCGAATCCTGTACAAGCCTGAATTTTTTTTTCAGGCTTTCTTTTCGCAACTGCAAAAGTTGCGTATATAACTGCGATGATCATCCTTCATTTAATTCTTCATTCCGCAGTTAATCATATATTCACAACTTCATCATCATCCTTTCACGGGTGTACACTAAATTAAACCATTTGCCACGATAACCGCCCATGCAGATCTTACCCCATTTACCGCATGTGATGCCATCAGTTTTGAAGATCAAGGGCAGCTTTTTCTGCTAACTTATGTAGGGTGAAGAGATCTTTCAAACCATACCAGAATGAACACGACTCAGTCAAGGACGCCAGAGGAAATGGCAAAAATATATGTAACGCTGGCTCTGAAAAAATTCCCTTGAAAATCTTGTTTCACTACCCACCTACCTTTCCTTTCATCTAATTTTAAGACGCTGATAGCTTTCCTAAAAATGTTTCCCACCAAAATGAAGCCTACTTAAAGGGGCTGTGTCACGGCAGTCCAGTTCATTTTGTTTAATTTTGCCAATTACTCGCCCTCAATCGCTATGGAACTTAAAGTAAGCAAAGAAAATACAGGTAAATGACAAAATGAGAGATCCAAGACAAACAAATTTGTCTCCTGAGCATTATTTTTTAAGTTGCAAGAAGCAGGGATCAATTTTGAAAAACTGTTGGGCTGAACAGTTTTCAAAAATCCTAATTTCAATCCGTTTTAATCTTCTTCAGTTTTGCCCATCCGTGGCATCTGTTGTTTCTGCTATGTTATTTTAACCTTCCTTTAAAGTTTTAAGCGGTTATTTTCATATTTCTCTTAATTTAACGGGCATTTTGTAATTTCCCAATTTGGCTGAATTTCGTGACACAGCTCCTTTAATTCCCAGCAAAAGAAAAAAAAAATGAAGCAAGAAAAGCTTAAGAAAAGGAGAGCAGAGAGAGCGAAGTTTTGCTTTCTGGGCATGTCGGAACTTCACAAGCTAATATTTTGCATCTGGATCAGAAGGCTGTAAAATAAACGGTTTTGTGGTAGATCTAGCTCTTTCTAGCCGCACAGTGAAGAGAAAATGGCTCAACTGTCTTCAAAAACATATTTTTCAGTAAAATTTCCAGGGGACGAATAAGTTAGCAAAGTACCAACTTTTCTGAGAAAATCCACTTTTGAGCATAGAACAACCAAATCTGGCCATTAAATGCCAAATTGAGTGAAAAATCAGCAAAAGACAATTTTTTGGTTTTTTGATTAACCTATTTGCCCCTGAACCAGCCGTAACCGCCTGTGAAGTCATCAGTTTTAAAGGTCAAGGACAACTTTGTCAGCTAACTAAAAATGTACCACCTTACTACTGCAAAAGTTAGAAATGGTCTCAACTTTACCCATTTGCTGTTGCTGGAGCTACTGGAGCAGGTGCTGGTTGAACTGCAGGGGCAGCGACTGGAATCTAAATCAACACATACTCAAGTTAAAATTGCACAAAATAAACATTTCAGGGTAGAGTGAAGTAATCAGCAAAAAAGGGCAACTTTATTATCCTGCAAGTTCCAGTAATGGTAAAAGTGAGGTTGGCAGGGTTGGTGGGCTAACTGTTGAAGTAGGTACAAATATCAGAGCAAACTAAAGCAGGGAGTGTTTGATGGCCATTTTGGTAAGCATTCTAAGGATATTCAAGGAAAAATAGGGGGACATTTCCTGCCAGAGCTTTTATCAGGTACCATTAATTTGCTATTTTAGATTATTTCACCTTTTCCTCGAATTGAAATGTCATGAATTACTGTAATTTAGGAAAAATTATTTCAACTCAATTTGATTGCATAAGTGAAAATTAACTTGAAAATAGTGAACTAAACTGTTCTACTGCATAAAGAATTTGAAATCCCAACTTTATAAGGCATACAGTCGAACCTTTATTAAGCGGTCACCCTCGGGGAACAGCTAAGTGACCGCTTAATATAGGGTGACCGCCTAATACAGGTTCCAAGAAATACAGTTCAAAGAATTAGATCTCCAGTGATGATCAGATCAGATGTTTGACCTCAAATAGAAACATTCATTTCCCGCATTTTAATGATTTGCAAAAATAAACGAAATCAAATGTTATACCTCATGTATTACATTATTTGAAACTGCATGAACAAGTAATTGACACCGTGTGACTGTTAAATACAGGTCAAGACAATAGAAAAAGTACGGTTGGGACTTCACAATGGTGACCACGACCCACTTAATAGAGGTGACCGCTTAATAGAAGTCGAAATTACAGTACATCAAGGTAAGTAATTTTTGGGACTTTGAAAACAGACCGCTCAATAGAGGGTGACCACTTAATACAGGTTCTACTCTATTTTTCTAGATAATGAAATTTGTGTTTTTGTCCAAAGTTGCACACAGGTCACTTTGCCTTATCAGCAAACTAAGAATCCTTGAAAAAACTTAAGTCCGCAAATATTCAAAGTAAAGATTGATATTTGCTTTTTTTTAAAAGCTTAGGAAGTCTACTTTTTATTTTTTTCGCCGCAGCATAAACAGGCAGTGTATTTGGGTAAAATATTTTGAACTTAATTCGACTGCATGACTGAAAATTACCTTGAAAAATTTTCTCCATCACATCATAAAAGTTACCTTAAACTACCTTATGTTACATCACTTTGAGATTCATTCTGCCTTGGAACTTTAGTGCATGGCTTTATTATGCTGCTGCCTTACAGCCTCACATCTTCGTGAGGCTGCTTGTCGGCAATATTAAACAATTCCTTTATCTATCCTTGGCAGTATTTATAGCACTTATGTAAGTGGGGCCGAGCAAATGACTGAAACAAATCAAACATAACAGGGTTAAGAATCCCAACTGGCCGGAGGCAAACCAGCTGGCTATTTACAAGTGCAGGGTTGCCAAAAAGTTTTCAAGTAGCAGGCAGATAATGAATAGTAGACGGCTTTGGAACTCGCACCAAAGGCACAAGTTCTTGAGGACTGAGGGACATTTTAAAATTTAGATTCTCAGGAATGGCATTTCCAGGGGTTTTCAAGAGGTATTTTCCACCGCGGATGCCATGTCATTTTGTCAGAATACTCGCAACACTGGGAACAATGCCATTGAAATGCAGGCGTTCCAGGACATGGCACGGTTCAAACGTTTCACAGATCTAAACATGTTTAAAGATGTGTTCAGCGTCATTCAAAACTGGAACACAGATCAGGGCTCGACTTTCAGGAAAAAATCTTGGAGCCACCTGGCCTCCAGGTTTTCATTTTTGGTCGCCAGGACAAGTATTCTAGTCGCCAAAAATTATCTTCAAGAAAAAATAGAATATAATACACTAAGAGCTGAACACTGATACAAGGAGGAAGGCGGCGCGAACACAAGGCAAAATTCCCGCTTATTTCGCTTGTAATGCTATCATATATCAAGTTATTTAAAGGCCCGCGCTTGACTACTTTAATTTTACACAGCGGAACAGTGGAATGGCTACGGAAAGTTTGATATCCATAATACAAACGTGTTTGTGTTGAAAAAGCTAATTTATTTTTTCATTAACGACCACTGAAGAATACTTTTGGAGAAAATTTTATAACTTTTAATACAATCATGTCGGGTATGTGTCAATGATGCGTCGCTTTTTCGGTGCGTGTGAAATACTGAATTCCCCTTTCACATATCATGCCGTGAGAATTTTAAATATCAAAAACTCTGGACTTTTATCAGGTTGTGATAAAATTCGATAGATTTGTTGTGCAGACGTTTTTAAATTCTGTACATTCTGTTGATATTTAAACGTCAATAGTCAGTATTTGTGACCTTCTTTGGGAAAACGTACACTAACGATATTCCGTTGAACGGTTAGACCGTTAGCTATCCGTTAATCATCCGTTAGACAGATCAATGAAAATTCGTTAGCAACTCATCCGTATCTGTTAGGCCTGTTTCAAACGTCGTGCTACTGCCGTGCTAAGCTGGCTCGACTGTAGCTCGACTGCAGCACGACACTAGCACGACTTGGTTTTAGACGTCGAATTTAATTCAGTCCAATAGGACGGCTGTTACCGAAAGCAAAACACAATAATAAAGAAACGGTTCAGGAAACTTTAAAATGTATTCTAATGCATTTGTAATTTATGAATTGAGTTCGGCATGGCGGTAGCACGACGTTTGAAACCAAGTCGAGCTACTGCCGTGTAGCACGGCAAGGCTTGCCGTGCTACACGGCAGTAGCACGACTTGGTTTCAAACGTCGCGCTACTGCCGTGCTAGAGTCGAATTTAATTCGATCAATTGAGTTCGGCACGGCAGTAGCACGACGTTTGAAACGGGCCTTAGATCGTTAGCTGATCCGTTTGAGGCGTTAGTCAATTCGTTAGCATCTGATCAGTCTGATCTTGACCCGTTAGAACGTTTATAGTCGTATCCGTTAGCGATGGTCAATCCGTAGATCCTCTGCCTGAAATACTCTGTTGAAGGAGAGACCGTCTTTTTGTGGGTCTGTAACACCGTCGCTTTAGAAAAATTATTTTGCAAGAACTTCTTACTGATATTTTAAGGCTTCTTTCTCGCCCGTTGTCCGTTCGCATTGATTAACATCGCTTACCTGTGGGCGGCTGTAAATAGTGAATCGTAAATTCCGTGAAAGAGTTATTCAAGCTTCAGGAAATGAAATACAATGTACACTTGCAGTTAAACAAATTTTTGGAATTACAAAAAGACTTATTTAGGCTATTAAAGAACAAAATCTGCAAACATTTGTTTTGCGTCCCATATTTGCATTGATGTTCGGGAATGAACATCGGTGAAACATGATCTAGTTCGTTGCCTAGCACGTGATCGAAAGTCTCCTCCACAAAGAAGAAACAGATCGTCAATATTTTCGGGGAAAAGTTGATTTGGTGAGAAGTCTGTTCGACAAACAGCGTGACCTCAACGGTACTGTACTAGAAGTCAATAACATACAATCAATTATAACAATTTATCAGCAAAGCTCTCATTTGGGTGGTCACGCAACGCTTTGTCGCGATGGGCTCAAATGTCAACAGAAATTTGCATTAAAAAAGTTTACTATTCTAACTCGTGCATGTAGATTTCACTTTGCGTTTGCTAGCAAGTAAATAAAGTAGCCAAAATCGAACGACCACGATTTCATCGGCTTCATACACGAACACAAAAGTATCAGAGTATTGAATTCAATAAGAAATTTTCAAACTAAATCAAAAAAATCTTGGGGCCAGCCTGGCGACCAGGAGTGAAAAGTTAGTCGCCAGTGAATAAAATCTAGTCGCATTGGCGACCCCACAGGTCGCAACGTCGAGCCCTGCAGATGCTTTACAATTTTATTCGATGGAGCTTATTTTTTGTTGGCAGTTATGGTAGAAGGAGATGAAAGTAGCCGGCTGAGGATGGCTAACTAGCCAGCAGTTTTGGCCGGCTACCGGCCCTTATTGACAGCCCTGCAAGTGTGGTCGAGGATTTGAACTTGGGACCACTGTGAACAAATCCAGCTAGCAGTCAGTACAGGACTTGAACTCAGGGCCTCCGAATTGCAAGTCCAGCGCTCTAACTGCTCAGCCATGTTGTTAGCCTGTGTACAGATGCCCCTCTCCCCTAAAAAAAAAAATCGGGAGGGGAGGGGGGATCTGTACACAGGCTACCATGTTGCCTCCTACAGCAATACACTTATACATTAACGAACCCTGGTTGAATCTTCTGGCCAGGCTGTTGTAATTCGTCCAGTATCTGCTGGTAATGGTTCCACAGCAGCAGGGCGTGGTGGCAGCACAGGTGTGGGTGCAGGTGGTTCAGCTGATTGGGTTGTGTTCTGTCTGAATCTTTCATATCGGTCGTATCGAATAAACACGTTATTAAGATCATCATTTACACTTAAAAGCAAACCTAAGGAGATAAAAGAAAGAACACGTTGCACTTTAAACAGACCTACTTAGGAAAATGATCCTCCTTTTTGTAATGAGATTTACCATGGTTTTATTGATAGCTTGGTTTTATAATATTTATTTGTCTCAAGATCTATATTCATTTCAACATCGATTGCAATATACAGTGTATTGACTGCTTACTGATGATGTTGAAGTTTCTTCATAAAGGAGATTCACCTTCTCTATACCTAACAACATGCTGCAGCAGCAACATATGCATAAACGCTACTTTTTGATTGGATTCTTTCTCTTAAACATGACTATGGTGTGCCAAGTGAAAATAAGTTCATTACCCTCCAACAACAAATTTGGCCTTAGGATATTGAAAGTGAATCATCCAATCTAACATCACTGTCATCTAGCCTTCAGTTCTTGATGTTTCCAAAAATGTTTCTCAACTTTTTGTCTTCGAAAATATTTAATTAACTGGCTCTCCCTAAGGTTTTAACCCTTAGATGGCTTTGGGTTCAGCAAAGTCACGGTGATTTTGTAAAATGATTTGGATTTTAACTAGACATATTGTACAAAAGACATAAAATTAATTAACAACATTAAGAATGCATGATCAATACTAACCTATTACTTCCTCATTGCCCACTCTTTGAATTAACTCTAAAACTCGTTGCTGCATGGCTCTACATGTTCTGTTTAATTCCTAGAGAAAGGAATTTAATTGTGAGGAACAATACTCTTCAGCAAATTAACCACCTGTTTATAGGTAGATAGACCTGTAATCCCTGCTATCTATTAGCTAAAATATTTTCTCATGCAAATTTGGTCAAGATACAGTTGTGTACAATGTAACTGGCGGGGTAGGGGATAGGCCAAATCACAATGCAATGTAGTAACATTAAAAACTAATTTTGCTTACTGGGGGGGGGGGGGGGGGGTGGGGGTGAGGGGGTATGTCATTGAACAATGTAATAATAATGTAATGGGTTATGGGTTGCCTGTGTGAAATATTGAGGGCATTAATAATATATTATTTAATAACATTCATTATACAGCAGCAAAGCTTCACAATGAAGTGAGTTGACTGAGGAACACAATGTACAAGTACATTAATATTTCACCTGTAATAACTGCAAATCTCCTGGTTCCTCTTGCCCAGGTGTCATTTCTGTTAACATTTCAGACATGACCCTGATGTTGCCATGCACAATGTCAAGCTCTGAACGTATCTTTCCAAGCTGCTCAGGAGTAGGTACCACAGGACCTCCAGGAGCTTGTACTGCATGACCAGGTTGGGTTGCTTGTGGAGGAACAACTATGGGCTGTAATTGAACAACTTGACTGTCAGTAAATGTAGTGCTAGCCTAAATGCTTTTGGTTACTGCGCTGCAGTGGCAGATCAGGGCAGGAGGAGGGTCTAAAAACACCTTACCCCCAACTACATCTATCATATCAGAGGTCATCTCTACTTTGAAACTGAAAATTAATATCAAAGAGTTGCATTCAATATTCTTTTGGAAGCCCAAAAAACATTTTCTTGCAATCTACCTTTCAAACATGGAATTGCAAAAGGAATTACACATATCTTATTTGATTTTATTGAAGGCTTCTACAAGTTAAATAAAATCTACAATTTTTTTTATAATAATTTCTGAATTACTCAAATTCCAATTTTGACTGCTCTTTTAATATATGCAAGTGAGAACAAAACATACATCAATAATATTACCTGGGTAGGCGGGGGTCTTGATGGTCTTGTAGGAGGTCGCTCTGGCTGTGTCTGTTATGGAACACAACAGCTGTGAGCTGGCTGAATTTAATTAATTGTATTGATTTGTTGTTCACTGGCTAATAACGCCAGGCAAAATATAATTGCTTGGAAAAATAATGGAGCAGAATTACTATTTAGCCCAATATTAGCTATATTTACCTAGTTTTGGTTCAAACCTTTTCTTTCCAAGACCAAGTTATGGTGGTAAAGTTAAGATTTGTCAATCTATTTTTTAAATAGATGGATGAAATCCTATGCCGTGTTACTATTTAAATGAAACCTCTTTGGCAAAACTTTTGCATGGTGCTATTTATCTCTCAGGATTTTACAAAAAGAAATTTAAACTTTTTGTGAATTTTTCACACTGCCCACTATTACCAGAGCTGTCATTAAGGCCATAAACCATTACACATGTTTTCACTGAGCACACTTGATGTTATGGGTGATCAAAGTACAAAGCTGAAGATGGCACTATAAATTTGTGTGAGATGTTATGGGTGAATCTTCAGTTGCTACAGCTGCTTAAGAACTTAATGGCAGCCCTGAAAACAGCGGTAAGAGTAAAAGAGTCAAGAAAAAAATTTTTGTTTCAGTCTAGTATTAAAAGATCATATCGTCTTACCCTCTCTGGTGTGTAAATTGGTGACAATGTATCTAAATTCTTAGCAGGAAATTCTAGACCTATATGCAATGGAAGAAGAAGAAGATATTTTACTATCATTCAAATGATAAGGAAATGTAGAGGTGGTTAACAACACTTTTGATCTATTTTTTAAGGGTTGAAATCTACTGGAGGTATTAGAGACCTTAAGATCGAGGTTTGGTCATTTTACTGCAAACGACAAACGGCAGTTTGCAGTTAACGGTTTCACGTTACCCGTCTGCCAATATTTGGGACTTAAGATTCGCGGGTGGCGGCTCGCGGCTGCCATATTTGTTTTCGTTCATCCACTTACTTTTATTTTAGCAGAAAAATTGTCCTCAAAATAACCTTTTTTGAAATAAAATTCCATAATCAATAAGCAAAAAGAGTTCTAAAAAGTCGTATTTCTTCTCAAACGTGGGATTGTGATGCTTTTAGGGTGCAAAAACCTTGCGGTAAATCACTTCCCTCTGGAGCGTGGCCTAGCCGTACAAACGTGAACCTCGAACCACAAACCTGACGGCAAGGCACTGGTCACGTGACTTCTTGACGTTGGCCGTTCGCGGGAAATGCCGAAAAACCTCAATCTTAAGCTCTCTATTGTTGAAAACCTTTCAAATAAACCTACTGAAAAGGGTAATGTTTCATTCTTATGTAAAATGCTGTAGCAACAATCGCTTTTATTAAATAATCATAATATTTAACAATCATAATAACACAGTACATGCATTAAAAAAAATTATCAAAGATGACAAAGAGGTAGTATTTGTCATCCCTGGGTCCAAGCACAGAATATAAAGCTAACCTAACTCGATCACGACCATAAATGTTTATTCTAGCCCAGTTTTAGCTTAAAAATACAAGTACAAATGCTGTAAATAAACAGCTTCCAACAAATATATAGAATGCATTATGTCAAGCCCTAGGATTTCAAATCCCATGTATAATAATTTTTCAGTTCCGCACCCAGAGATCATGGGAGTCTATCGGGTAACAATCTTTTGGTTCCCAGAAAATTCATGGGAGCCCACCATTTATTTTATTTCTTTCAATGTACAGAAAAAGTTTTCTGGAAACATATTGTTAAACATGCTTTAAAATTAAAGAACATCAGTGTGTACTATTATTTACAAAAAACTTCAATGTCTATTATTAAAATGTCAGAAGAAGGTCAATTTATGTGTTAAATGTGTGAGCACTAAAGTGTCAAAAACTCAAGACTTCTCTTCGATCCAATTAAAGGAGTAAGTATACTCACTTGAAACCTTCACTACAGATCTTGTCTTTTCATAAAGAGATTTGGGCCTCATCATCAGTTTCACAATGAAATTGTCACTTAAAAACTACATTTCAATTGTTTTTAAACTTTTGAAGTCATATGTTGTTTTTTCTTCACACTGGAAGCCATAACAATCGCTGCTGTTAACTGTAAAACATCTTTCACAAGTGAGTCATCAGTAACATGCGATGCATTTTGGGAACGATTCACGATGGTGGACGATAGAAAAATGGTAACGTGTTTTTTTCTATAAATTTCATTCATACACAAGCTGAGTCATAAGTCATAAAGAATTGCTGTACCAGTTAAGAATCCAATTGGGAAAATACTATATTTTTGTATTTTGATTCCTCAGTCTAACTATATCGGGACATATCACTGGGAAACTATTTTTCGCTTCTGTTACTTTAAGATCACGGTAACAACAGGGGACCAGAAACGATTGTTACTGTGAAATCCTAGGGCTTGTTATGTTACAGCTCTTATTGCATCAAATTTCAGGTCACTAGAAGCATCAAAGTCACTGATTACTGGGAGACTTCTCCCATCCACACTTCAGTTGTGATTTTTAGTCCCTCACACAGTTTGAACCCTCCACACCCTTGCTTAAGTTATCCCAATCTTCCAACCTTGTGCTCTGAGAGTCTCATATGTTTCCATTACATATGACAGATCAGGAGAAGAACGGAATGCATCAGCCCAGTCTTGAATCAGTGAAAGAATTTTATCCTGCACAATTTGAGGAGGATTATTCTGAAAGATGGAATATATCAAAGTACTTATTATATTTAAGAGTCTTATAATGTAGCTTAAAGGTCACTGGATACCTTTAGTCTGACAAAATTGTTTACAAAAGACAAGCAAGATTAGTTTTATTTCTACTACACCTGTAGAAGTACAGTCTACTGTACTACACAGTTTACCCACTGACTTATTCTGAACACAATGGCTCAAAACGGGCAGTGGCACCCCTTATAACGGCCTATATGTGGAGGCTCTGCCCAAGGGGGGGGGGGGGGGGACCTTTATCAGGCTTACAGTATATGAAAGGGTAGTAAAATCTGTCATTTTGGTCTGAAAGGCCTAAAAGTGCTAAAAAATGCATTCTGTGGTTATGAAAAGGCCGAGAAAAAGTTTTGGTTTTGTGATTTATTTAAAGACAGTGCATTTCAGCAGTTAAAAGGGATGCAAACTTCTAAACTGCCATCTTGGACAAAATAAATGGAAAACCTATACCCCCCTCCACCCCAAATCAAGGATGGGAAAATGGCGCATTTTGGCTTTTGCACAACTTCATCCTTGATTTGGGGGGGGGGGGGGGGATGGGGGTTTGCTGTTCCATTTTATTTCATCCAAGATTGTAGGTGTCAATAGAAGGTATAAGAAAGGGGGAAACCTTTTCTTTTAAAAAGTGGTATATAAAAGGGTAAAGGGTTGGACATCAGGGTGGGGCTCCCTCATGAAAATCTTTGTTTAGTAGCCCCCCTGGGGAGATACCATGGATAATATTAGCCTTCAAACAATGAGAAAACTAAGCAGTTGCCTCTGTAATAGACAAGAGCTCTAGAGTTCAATGCAGTCTTCTTACTAGTAAGGAAGAGATCAATCAAAGGTCAAAACACTCTTGCTCCAATGCTCTGCTTTGTGTGAGTTTTACGTGACAGAAAGTCAAAATGTGAGTGATCAGATTACGAGTGATGGAAGATCCAAATGTGTGTGATCAGATTGCACTTTTTGCATTCCATTCATTCTTAGTACAATTCCAAACAAATGCTGGCTACACATGTACAGGAAATAAGGATTGCTGACTCCTATTGTTTCTCGCAATAACTTTCAATAACATTAATTTGCACCATATCTTTTCTTCTGACTTATGGCTCAACTCACAGTTGCCAATTATTTGAAAACTTGTCAATTCATGATGAATAATATTAATAATACTATACAATTAAGAAAACTTGGCATAGTCTAGGAATCAATATTACCAGTACTTCTTATATTGAAGCACTTCAACCGACAATTAATATCATTAATTTCTTTGTTAAAGAAGTCTGTATTTCACCAAGTTTTATTCTTTCATATTCATGTGTATAAGTAAAAACTTTTAGTGTCACTTGCAAACTTAACAGCAAAAAATATTCAAACTGGATAGACTTAAAATCACAGCAAGAACACAAACCTCAACTGATATTGTAAGCAATGAAAAGCTGTGTAGAGAACCATTAGAATGAATTCCTACCTTTGGACTCAATATTTTCACCATTTCATCAAGAAATTCTTTCTTAGCAAGAAGGACATGGAATCTGTGTCCACAATTTTTAACACAAGTCTCCAGCACCTATGAAAAATAACAAAGTACATGCTAAGTTTCTTTCATTTTAAAAAACTGTACATAATAAATATATCACACAATAAAGGTCATTTGGGTAGACACAAGCAGAGCAGAAACGTCCACATTCAAAAATATCTTTAAAGGACCCTCTCAAGGACCTTACTTTAGGAGAGGATTATTATAAGATGGAAATTGGCATCTCGCAATAAATTGGATGAGCTTATTTTAATGAAGAAATGGTGATAAAGAGATGTTTGTCTTATAATCTGCCAATCAATTTGAAAGTCCAACCGCACCCTTCCCAGGACTTCCCCTAGGCTTTGGACCTTTTTAAGACAGGCTTCTTTATTTCTAAAAAGAAACACTGTTACACTGTGTTGGACTATGGTCTCTGTTAGGGGTGAAATAAACACTCTGAGCCAAGCCACAATAGGCCACTTGCATTAAGAGGTCACGTCTTTTAAACAGCGAGTTGGAATCTTGCGGCTGTCAAAAATTGACAGAGCACATAAAAATTATCTTACACCTAAAATTTGAGAGGAAATGCATTTAAGGAAGATATTTAATGGCACTGATTTTTCAACAAAGTAGTACAATTTGTATTGGCCACCATGTTGGAGGGCATACTCTTGCCCTCCAACATGGCAGCCAAAACTACTTTTTGCTTATATCTTGTTAAACGTTTGATAGTTTTGCTCTGATGTCCGGTAATTGCTCCCACATCATCTTTTCAACTTTTTCCTTGAAGTTTAAGTGAAAAATTTGTGTTCAAAGAGGTAATTCATAATTTTAAAAATCACAGTTTGGTCACGTGACCGGCTATGAACTTACTCATTTTAAGAAAATGGTGCAGGTTTGAAAAACCAAATCACTATTATTTTGTTTAAGATACGACCCACTAATTGTTTTTGAAGGCAAAATCGTATAACTTTCAAATTCATAAAAAAGTTGTCACATGACCAGTTAGTGCAAATGGCCTACAATACATTCTATTTTTTTAAAGAGCAGTCCCATCTCTTCCATGTGGGAGTTGCTCCCCAATCTCAGGGGGAATAGGCTTTTTGCAATAGTTGGTCATGTGATCAACTTTCTTCAAACACAAAAACAATTCATTTTGGAATAATGACTTTAGGAGGAATGGAAAGAGGATACAAAAATTAGCTAACCTGTAAATTTTTACAGGGGCGTAGCCAGGATTTTTCAAAGGGAGGGTCACAGAGGCTACTCACCAGATCACCATCCGGGGATCCCCGACTATATATGGTTTATACCGCTGCTTTCCCTCGTGTATCAGCGGGCTCAGTCGTATTATCGCGGCATGAAGGCCCTTATTAACTAAAGACAAGAGCCATTGACGAAAATACTTTACAAAAAAACAAATTTTAAAAAAGTGGGCTTTTCAACAATGGCTTTTACAGCCAAGATATTGTCATTGCATTTTCACCACCTGAATATTGTTGGTTGTTTGCTCAAAAGAAGGCCTACCAAGGGGGTCACAGGCACCCCAGGACCCCCCCTAGCTACGCCCCTGTTTTAACCATGTATCTCAAAAGTAGAAAAGTAGAATGATTTTTTTCTACCAGGAAAACAACATTTGCAACTCAGTCATAGATGAGTGGTTTTTGTATATAAAAACTTTATAAACTTTGAAATTTTAAAACTGTCATGTTATCTTTTTCTGATGCATTACACAGCTCCAAGTCTATTACAAACAAAATACAATTTGACTTCTGTAGTGCATTAGGAACATTTCCCTTCAATCATAATCACTTTTGTCCAAATATAATGATGACTCATTCACATTTCACTTTCACAGAGCTGAAAGTAATACATGTACATACTGTACCACAGAGTGATAAAGGGAAGGAAACCGTGTTGCTGTGCATTGGAGGGAAGTGCAACAAAAAATTAGGTTTAATCAACTGAGTTGACCAAACAATAATAAGTAAAATTGTCCACTTTACTCCAGTTTACAGTGTGACTACTGGCTGCTGATCAAATTAATTTATCAACTTAATTTGTTGATAAAAGCATTTTTTTGCACATTAGAGGGCATTCTACATATACTGTAAGTTGTGAAAGGTATTTGGCATGGATCTTTCAACTAATTTAACTTCTTTTAGATCATGAAGTTTGTGGTTTATCACGTAACTGAATTCATCCAGTCCTTTCAATTTCTTAGCTTGATACTAATAAGCTTAAATCAAAACATCTGTTAATTTGATCATGGTCTTGATCTTGAATAAATAACTTCCCATCAGCAACGAAAAATATTAATAAATAATGGAACAGTCTTTTGAAAAATACAAAAAACAGCACATACATATAAGACATCTTCCCTAATTCGAAAAAAAATACATGTGGATGAGAAGAGAAACAGAGCCTCATAAGCGCTTGATGTAACTTCTTGAACTTTATGAAAGGAGTCACATACCGTCAAAGTCAAGAGAAGGCTTTTATAATTCTTATTTCCGGAGAGTCTTTTCTTGATAGCTTTGGCCGCATCTTTGGGCCTGCATATAATAACATACCAACATTTAATAAAAGTTTTATACACGTTAAACACTACATTTTGATAATTACGGTTATGGGAAATGAAGTTCTGGAACGCAGATCGAACCATATATATGAACGGCAAGTAAGCTTAGTTACAAAGCTGAAACTTGGCTCAACAAATACAGATAAAACTCACCCTTCGTCGGTTTCGTTTATAATATCGCAAATCTCAATGTTGGCGGCCCAGTCTTCCGATGGCAAATTCCCATCAGTAGCTTTCTCTAAAAGAATGACCAATCAATGAAAACGGGAATTACGATCTTGCAAAGAACTATTAAACATGGCATGATCGTGAGTCCGAGCCCAGGTTAACAGTTTGTAAACAGCAAATTAAAACTTTGCAAATAGACAGAGACACGGTTAAGAAGAGTTTAAAAAAGCAAATTATTATCTCAAAATACCTATTCTTTGGCCAACTGGTGTGGAGAAAGGGTTTGCTCCAAAAAGGGAAGCCATCTTGGAATAGCCTTCAAGAATGACGTCATCCTCCGTTTATAGCAAGCCTCGATTTGCATAACCTTTCCCAGTCTTTTCCCATCCAAATTTGGCGCGTTGTCCCAGTGGCACTCAAAATGGCGGACGAAATGAGGTAATATTTGGTCTTTGTTTTCTCTTGTCTGTGTTTTCCTCATAACGCTAGTATTGTGGATTATTTCTTTAAAATAGGTTACCCTTTATAAGATGAATTTCATTTCCTTCCCTTACCGTTAGTGTTAGTTAAACCTGCCACGTGTACCGTTGTTTTGAACGGTACCGTCTCACCTAACAAGATGCCATAAACTTTAGCTTAAATTAAGTCAATTTTATATCCCGCACCCATAGAAGTGAATTTGACTGTAACGCCTACTGCTGTGTGATGTATTCTTATCAACGTAACTCACTGTGTACTGCCAAATTATTCATTTATCTCAAGAAAGTCTAAAATCTCACTCGTGTTAGGTTAACGTCTGCTCCGAGGATTTGTACATGTACTTTGAACTGCCCCTGGTAATTAGCAGTATTGTACTGCTATTCTTAATCTATCTGTATAGCTAGTTTACAGTTTGTTCGAAAATGGGAATTCAGAGCTGTAAATAAGTTTTCGTCCTTAAAAGTATGTACTGTTATTCTGTCTAAAAATGGTGACGTTGTTTTCAGCTTCTGTGAATTTTTGCTCAGTATTCAGTAAGATTTCCTTACAGCCTCATGCATATACTATGGATGCAGCAATCTCACACAAATAGTTTTACATATTTTGAATATAGCTGAAACATGAAAAATGTACGGGGCTGATCGAAAATCTTACCAACCTTTCCTGTTGTGTTATGTTTAGTTTGAATTATCATTGTGTATGAAAACAAACAGTAGAATCCTTATATCTATCCAACACTTAGTTTCTTAAAATTCTTTTAAAATATGTTTACTACAAAACAAAGTCATGAACCACAGCAGGGTGATTAATATCTGTTGGTGAATCGACGGTTAAATACAACCACTAAGGGTTTTTGCTTGACATGATAAAACATCAACCCAACTGTTCAGATCGTGTAATGTGGAAAAACATGTGTTTATTCATTATTTATGCATTATCTCCTAGCTGTCAATCATAAGCATTTCCAAAAACCAGAAGCATAGGCACCATTAACTATAGTAGGAGGGAATTGACCAGTTACTGGCATGGTCAATTTCAGTATGTTTCTTTGCATTAATTTATGGTGTAAATTTTCTTTGTTTGGAAGCATCGTTAAGTCCAGTTAGTTTCAAATTATTATAATGAAATAAGCAACATTTTTTCTTTGTGAATGATGAGGAAAGTTAATTAAAATGGCTTTCTTTCATAGTGAGGATTATTCAGAGGGTGAGTGTGTTATCATCCATGAAATTTATGATTCTGAGGATGCACATGAACAGTTTGAAGCAGATTTGGAACGAGCACTGGAAAATCAATGCAAGATGATCGCCATTGAGCCAACTGCAATTGGTGAAGAGACAGCTAGGTGGATCCAAGTAGGAAATTGTTTACACAAGACTGCTGTTATTGCGGGACTTGGTTGTTTTGTGAGCCCATGGGTTTTGCCCAAAGCTCTTAAAGAACCCATGAGCTTGGTCTGTGGTGGAATTAGCTTTTTCTGTGCTGCTTTGTATGGAGTCTCATGGCAGTTTGATCCATGCTGCAAATATCAAGTTGAACATGACACTAAGAAGTTGGCAAAATTGCCACTTGGAAGCCTCACATCCTCATCGCCAATTGTTCTCGTCAGAAAAGATGATAAATATCGCAAAAGACTTCAGAACTTGGTAGCTGGCTCAGCTTTCATTTATTGCAGCTGGAAGGTTTATATGTGGTATTTTGGTTGATATGGCCTGTTTCTTGTGTTCTTGTGTGAAAATAAAATTATGGAAACCTTGGATAAACACATAAGAAACAGTGTTGCTATAAGGTCAGGCCATGTTACAGGAGCCAATCAGGCCATCATTATGGTTGAATGTGGGGATTTATTGAACCAAGATTATTTTGTAAGGCAGTTTATCTCGAATTCAATAAGTTATTTAACATCTGTGTCATCCTTCAACTAGGTAGAAACATTACATTTTTCATTCACCTTTTCACTTCCAATCTAAACCTTGATCTCTTTTGCGTAGTCAAAACAGTTTACAATAATAATATTGTGGCAAAGATAAACAGTGTAGCAGGCAGCAAAGGACTAAACTTGTGTGGTTTTTATTTTATTTTATTATGCCTAAGTGTCAAGTAGGCAGAAATTTTCCACGGCAAGCAGAAATGGCTGCCGATGCATTTACTGGACTGCACTTACACATAAAAGTTCTGTTCTGGCTACTTACCGGTACATATGGAAGAAGTACAATCCTAGCACAAAGAGCATCTTAGAATCACCTCACATATGTAAAAAAACAAGTTTCCAAGCCAAAGTTTAGAACCACAGTTAAACCATTTTTACTTCAATCTAATAATGGCTGAAGTAGAAATTCACAAAAATTTCCAATTTTCTTCTTGTAAAATGCCCAACAAATGTAACTAAACAGTACTTTATAAAAGTTGTTCCAAAGAAGTTTTGAGTGGATACACCATTAAGGATTTTACTCACAGATTTAAGTTAGAATGACAAATCATTTCATGAAAACTTGATATAAGAGTGAAAGGGCTTATTAAAATCATTGCAATGTAATCATCTGTTAGCTTACGTTTACTGGAGAAAGAGAAATGACTCACTTTCGTGTTTTAGGTACATAATGATGAGCCAGGGCTGTCCATTAACAATTTCAGGGAGAATATGTTTTAAAAAATAGGGCTTGTGCAGAGTCTTTAATTCTTGAAAGTCTTGAAATTTGCCCAGGCTGGAAAAAATCTGGAAATTGAGAGATAAATCTGAAAAAAAAAATGGTGATAAGTCGTGAATTGTTTTTTCAAAGCTAGAACAAGTCCTTTTTAAGGGAACTAATGTTCTTGTTTTCGGCAAATCGTATTCAATCTTGCCCTTGAGTATGGAAAAAGGAATTATTGTTTGAAAAAAGTCTGGAAAAAGTCTTGAATTTTGGATCCAAAAATCTGTATGAACCCAGCTGTAAAATGGATCACAGTTTGTTTCATTCATCTAATTGAACAGCAATAAATTATTATGAGAATAAACTCAGTAGCAGTAAAATCAAAACACACACACACACACAAACAACAACATTTTTTTATGAAGACAGATTTCACATACAGCAGTATCCATCGTCAGTTCAAGGGTGACTACAAAATAAAATAATATAAGCAATGTATAATTGCCACATTGCCACTATGCCTTTAATGTTCTAGAACTGATGATGGATCCTGTATCCAAAATGTGTCTTCAAAACTTTGATGTTGTTTCATATACTTTCTTTCCCTGCTAGCAGAGGTCTCTCACAACGATGTAAAAATGAGAGAAAGGAGAGAGACCTCTCCCCTTTCTCTCATTTTGCCTCGTCATGAGAGACCTCTGCTAGCAGGGAAATACTTTCTTTGAATCAAAATAAACACATTTGAACCTCCATGTATGACCACTGCTCATACGTGATCACTTCCCATGTGACTACCAATGAGAAACCACTAGAATTTTCCAGTCAATGCCCTATAGTTAAAACCTCCTATACCATACAATCACCTCTCTTTTTTCAATGTTTTTAACCTTTTGTTAGTGACCCTCTTAATGTGTGGTCTGATGTCTATAATAGCTCATAATAAATATACTTTGCTACTCAGAGTATTTGCAGAAAAGTAATTTAGTTCCAACATGGAAACCACATACCAGTAATGATAACTTAAAATTGCAGACAACAAATTTTTAACCTGGGCCACAGACGAAACAAGTCTGGTTAATTCCGTCTGTTAAACAGCGGGCCAAAATCCTTGATCTGGGCCCCTGGCCTGTGTACCAAGATTTGAGTATGCGCCATGATTGGCCAGTTAAAAAAGCCATCATCAATTTGCCAATCAGGATGAAAGGAACACAGGTCTGGTAAATCCTTGAATCTGTTGCAGGCCCAGAACAAGGATCTTGGTGCTGCTTCACAGACATTACTAACCGAGCCGAGGTTAAATTATGTCTGTGATGCAGGCTACAAATTTTCTTCCATAAAGTACATGTAGATGTATCGAAATCTCTACTCAGAAAAGACCCATGGTTTGATTCTCTTAAGTGACTGCCCCCCCCCCCCTCCCCACAAGGGACCTCTAAACCTTTGCATTAATGTTGGTCGCTTACAGGGGTTTAACTGTATATCAACATTATGCATGCTAGTCATTATTTATCAGAGTCACAAACTGAGGGCACTTTCCAAAAGTTGGCACTGGCTAGCCGAACAGGGCATTTTACTAGATTTATACATCCAAAACAATTTCACACACAGAGTCAAGAGTTAGGCAGGACATGATCACCAAGAGAAATAATATTATTGCCCTTGGAAGTGGAAAGGTAAAGAAAGAAATTTAGTAAGATGAGAAAAACACTCTTCAAGATCAGCAGGATTCTGAAGAGGTGCTCTTTCTCATCTAGAAAATTATGATGCTGAAAGAATAAGAAACTTACATAATATTTACAAAAAATTTCATGAGCATTGGTGTTTTATTTTATCTTGCAAGAATTCACTGGTTAATAATAAACGATCACTTGGGTTTTGCACAACAGAGTTGAATGATATTACATGTAGCATTGTATGGAGTGTCGCATGCTAAATAGTTTACTGAAAATGATTTTAAGAATTTGTAAATAAAAAATGAATTTTTGATGTTTCATTAAATTTTTATTGCCTGTAGTTTACTCCAATAGATAGTACCCTGCTCCAGAATCCAAGATAGTAATGAAAGCAGATCGAGAAAAAATGCGTGAAAACCTCGGGAAATTGGGGAGAGATGGGTAAGTGTAGCCTGTTAGCATCATTTTCAATACCTCATTTCGGTACACTAGCTCCTGGTATACCTGATGATTGGTCAATTTTTTATGTCAATCAGAATTGCTTGGCTTCGCTTACGCAGAGACAAAGAAAAAACATGAGTGTATGAAACCCTCCTACACAGCACATTTTGACATTTTAACATTTGTCATTTTGACATGAGAAACATTTTTATTTGGTTAAATGTAATTTTACTAAGTTAACCACCACAAGCTTAGCAGTCAAGTGGTCAACTGCTCCTCCCCCTCTCCCCCATAGTGTGGCCTAGATTCAAGTCAGTGTTGATGCCATATCTGTGTAGAGGTTGGTATTGGTTTACTTCTCTGTTCCCACAAGCTATTTCTCCAGGTACAACAGTTTTCCTCTCTACCCAGCCACCAACATGCCCAAGTCTTCAATCCTGGGAAGGTGTCTTCAATTGTTTGTTAGTGGGGATGCATGGAAAACCATAGGTTTATGAACTCTTGACACTGTCAGTTGTAATCCTCTCTCAATAAAGTTAGTTTTACTTAGTTTATCTATTAATTTTATAGATGAAGTGAAAGAGGTTAAGGCAGAATAGGGAGTGGAGGAAGGGGGAGGGGACTGGTGTCTGGACTGATATTATAAAGGTCTATTATGAGACAAGATCCAACAGATCAATTGCCATTATATTCTAATTCACTACCCCGCTCAAACAAATATAAAACATTATCATGTAATAAGCAACCACAATTGGGGTGTGTCAACACAAGCTGTGGGTGTGTCAACACGAGCTACGTGCGACCCTCTTTATTATGCCTTTATCAACAAAATGGATCGGAATGATACAACAAACAGAATAAAAACTCAGAAATGTAAAAAATCAGGCAAGAAAAACCACCCTACAAAATAATCTAAATTATGCTCGTATAACAATGATTCTGTAAATGTGCTAAACCTTTCATATACTAGCGGCATGCAAAAACTGCGTCTAAGAGAAACTGATAACCACTAGTCACTGAGTGTTTATTAGGCTGATTGAGCAACAGGACGGGAACATCAGTTGATGACGGGAAAGCACGCGGAAAGGACTAAACATGTCTTCCAGTGCTCAATTTGCTGCTCTGCCATTGGTCAAGCCAGTTGTTTGATTTACACATGCCGTCGTCAACTGACGTTCCCATTCTGTTGCTAAATCAGCCTAATTTTGAGGGTGTGGGGATGGTTGTAAGACGTGAATGAATATAAATGACAACAATTCAAATATATATAGCCTACCGCTAATGAAGCAATCATAACAGCATACCATGTAACAAGCCAAAGAAAGGGTTAAATAACCCATGATAAATACATTTCCATCTTGCATTAACATTTAACTGTTCTTAAATATAATTTAACACAATTTGAACAAATAGTAATTTATCATGATTTCCTTTTGCCTTAAAATAAATCTATTACTATCTACTATGGGTTGTCAGAAAACAAAAGTTCAAGAAGAAGCTTCCTTGAACAAATAAAGCCAATTATTTCAGTTGACCAAATTAACTACAAAGAAGGTACTTTTTAAATATTTATTTTAAATAAAATTGATGTTTTCACAAGGCATTCAATGCCAAATAATTGTCATTAAAATGGTTCTGCCATAATTATATTTAATTTTCTCTTTCCCTGATAATCAGCCAGCTTATCAGGCTTCATTCAATTATTCATCTATACAAAGTTACTTGTTCAGGCCTCTCACAAGAAAAAATTATGTAAGATAAAAAAAATCATAAAAATAAGTATAGCCACTTTGGCCATACATTTTTTTCATTTGCAATATTCAAGAGACTCTAAAAACAACTGCAACAGATTTCTCAATAATGACTTAGGGCCTGCACTAATAGCAAAAAAAATAACAATAAAACTGCTTCCCATATTGTCTTCTAGCTGAAAAAAAAATAGACTAAATTTTATCTTCATCCATGAACAGGTAATATTAGTGGCCACCATTATTTCATATTTCTAGGAAAACTAAAAGAATAATAATTACTTTCTCTTTTTGATTGCCTTTTTTCATTTTTTACAATAATTTTCTTGATTTTCAGCCTTTCAAACACTTGTTCCATAGAAATTTTTCTTATTTTTGCTATATGTAAGGAGAGATCTTTGGAAACAAAACTGACGGAATAGACAAGATCCAGTCCCTCCTCTGTCTCTCTTATCACAGGCTCAGACATGAGCCAGGGCAAAAACAGCAAACAAGGTGTGAGCTTGCCATCACCCTTGACGTTGAATAGACTTCCATATTCCGATGAATCTGCAAGATAAAATGATGAACGTTGCAAAATGTCTGCCACCAGTAGTAGCTACTTTGTGAATATGGAGTTTATAAGAACAATGTCCACGCTCCTGTGTTGATGTAAATTGATCACATGATTCCTATACAATCACGTACTATATTAAAATGGAAGACAACACTCTTCCTCTTCAAAGGAAAACAATAGTCCATGTTGGTGTTCAATGGGAAACACCGCTCCACTATTGGCATGACATTCGACTTCCCCGTGTGACTAGTTGCAGCCCAACCTATCTCCCCAACAGAGTGTACCATGCTGGATTGGACCATTTTTTGTCAAACATTGTGTTAAAAGTTGAGCATCATTGTTACTACAAAATTACTGCATTCTCTACACTGCATTTTAATTAACAACTACGTTGACATGGCACAGGACACGTTTTCAAATAATTACTTCTCATGACAAGTGACATTTCACAGGTAAATAAAATTTAGAATTTAAAATAAGTGTAGTTCAAGATTATAATCATAGTTACAATGATTATAAGCATTTTTAATCCTTACCTAAGTAAAGTGGTTTTTCCTCTGTGATCTTAGCAATGTGCTGTCTTCCATGGCTAACTCTTAGCAACAGTAGAGCCACATAACTATCTGTATCATCATCAGAACCCTGAGTACACTGCGGTGACCCCTGCACAGATCTCTTGTGATAGGATGGCTTTTTGACTGGTTCCAGATCGGAATTCTCCTTTTCATCACTTTCTGTTAGAAAGGGACTGTTTTGCATCATATCATTTATTGATGCTTCTTGGACGTCAGCCTTTATGTCTTCTACTTTTGACTCAAAAGTGTTCTTTGGAATGGAATGAACTCTTGGGACAAAAGCATTTGCTGCCACCTTGTGGTTCATTCTTAATGTGTCAACATTGTCATAATTAGAAAACTTCATTACCTTCTTTGGAACAGTTGCTAAGATGTCATTTTTGGCTTTACCTCTTACTGAGATATCTTCACTCTTTTGACTGCCACCTGAGGCCCCAGCTTTCCTCTGCCAGCTAGATAAGATATCAGGTTTATTTGAAGCACTGGATAAGATTTTATCATTCTTTTGACTGCGCTTTTGAATCACAGCTTTCTTTTCATGGTTAAATGTTGGCTCATGACCTCTTCTGTTTGTAAGGTCACTTAGCTCCCACTCTAGTTCACTACTGTCAAAGTCTGGGTCTGCAGCCATCACATCAAACCTCTCTTTTTGAGGACTGAGAGCTGCTGGCTTCTCACTGTAGACTCTCTCAAGCAAAACAGGGAGCTCTTTCTCCCACACACTGTCAACTTTGTCTTGTATGTCTTTGTCAAAAAATGTTTCCTGGGAAAGTGGCAAACTGTCAGTATTATTCTCCACTCCAAGATCAGGTTCATTAAATGCTTCACCATCATCATTGTCATCATCATTGTCATCATCATTGTCATCATCATTGTCATCATGATAATCATCATCAGAATCAACATCTTCCTCCTCAATCTCATCATCATTATCATCAAAATGAAAAAATTTGTGAAGATACTTCCATTCGGAAGAAGTAGCAAGGTCTGACTCAGAAATCATATCATCATCAACAAGGCGCTTGCGTCTTGGCATCTTATTGTGTTTTTCGTGTCCATCAGCAGTTCTACTGCCATCATTGTAGTCATCAAAATTGTCTTCTTGGATTTGGCTCACTGCTTGTTCTTTAGGAATCAGCACCTTAGACTCTACCTTTGGCACCCATATCACAAAAGCCTGGGGCATGCCAAGGACACCAGGAACAGGGACTGGTGCCACAGGCAGACCACTCTTGCTGTGAAATATCCAGCTTAGTTTTCCTGTTTGACCATCAATGACCAGCAGTGAAGAGGAATGGTTTGCATATTCAATGAACACAACAACATCTGAAGAGTTTTCTTTAGATGGGTGCTGGGAGTGTAGTAACCTGAAAATTAAACCATAGAAAATTCAGAAAACAGTACAGTAAAACCCTGCATATAAGAACCTGGGCCAGGTTGTTCGCAGCTGTGCTAAGATAACCCATGGTTAGTGCGAAATTTGAACTCAGATACGAGGGCTTAAAAAGCAAATCCAGTTTAATTATTTTTGCTTACAATTTGATGACTGAATACTCTAAAAAGAATAGATAAAATTATCCGAGAGAGTGCTTTTGCTAAAAAGAAAAAGAAACCCAGGTTAAAATTTAAGCCTGGGTTAATGCTAACCGGCGTTCGAACAACTGGGCCCTGGGTTTTAAGAAACTATTAGGCTAAAATTTTAAGCCCCCTCCACATAAGAGCCTATTAAGGCTAAAATTTTAAGTTAGGTTCTTATCAGTGGAGTTGCTGTAAAAATGTATAGGTAGAAACTGCAGAATTAAGATCATCATCTGATGATGTTTGTTTTTTATGTTTTGTTAAGGACATACCTGCACTTTACTGCCTTCAGGCATTACTGTATGGTATAAATGATTTAGATTGTATTATGAGATGATATTTAGCACTCGTTCTCACGCTTCACGCTTGCCCTCACGCACTCGCAGATGTTCTCAAAAAGAACAAAAAGAAAAATAAAACAACATGTGTATACAGGCTAGGTTCAACTATACTAACCAAGGTCAAGATCAAATTCTGGACCATTCTGACCAGATCAATTATTTCTATAAATTATCAATAAATACATCAAGCTTCTTAATTACTACTGTAAGGGGTTATCGTATCTTAACATCAATAATTTACTATCATTACTACTATAAATATTATTATTGTTGTGACTTTTTAGCTTACTTATGAATAGAACCATCTGATGGTAAGGTTGTCTTCCACATCACTGTCAAATCATTTCCATTCCTGGCCAGAAGAGAGGTACCATTTTCTCTTACAAGAATTACAATATCTTTCACACTATCACCATCAAGGTCCGTTAGTAAAGGTTGCACCAGTATGAGGGAATCTTTTATAATGGAAATAAAACCACTCTCCGGATCAGGCTGAAACTTTCCCCATGATTCACCCGAAAACCCCTTCATCGGATCTCTCACTTTCTTGGATAAGTCATGCAAAGACATCGCCCATAATGATGAATTCTTTTTCTCCTTTGAGACTGAGCCAACAATTACAAACTGATAAGCAGTTGACGGAGTGTGAATAGCAAGGACACTGCTACCATCATGACCTTGTGGTAATGGAAAAGAGTTTCCAATGGCATTTCCTGTTTTTCCAGATAATAAGTTAATGTCACCTTCTGTACCATCATATTTTTTCTCATCTACAAATACAATGTCTCTAGTGTTGTCACCATCGACATCATTAGCAAATTCAAATGATGAAATTTTCTCACTTGATGGTGACTTAGACTGCCATTTGGCAGTTCCATTACCCACACTGAAGAGAAGAAGTTGAATTTTCTTTTCAGGCAACAAGCAATGTCTGTTACTGCTTTGACCATCAGACATTCTTTCACAAGCTAGTAGCCCAAAAGATGAATTGCGGCTAAAAATCCAGAGGCTGTTCCCACATGAGCCATCTATGGCCAAAACACCACTTCCGTAGCAATTTTTACTCTTACAAAGCCTGTTCAGGAATGAAGAATTCATGGACTCTTTTTCCTCTATTTCAAACTCGACTAAAATGTCTGTCCTACCGTCTCCTGTCACATCAACCAAGGAAATTCTCCTTGGGGTAATGCCACCAAATTTCTCAGTCCAGTTAATAGATGACAGATCTCTTGTGCCGGGACAAGATGGCAATTTCTGGCACTTTGGTTTATGACAAGGTAGCAAGAAAGCAAAGGCAAATACTGTGAATACACACAGAAGAAGAGCGCCAACAAAAGCAATGCGGCGTTTCATTGATAGCGTTTCTTTATCGTGGGATCCCGTCTGCTCGCTGCCCGATAGAGGATTTTCGTTGATATTATCGGACGATCCGCTTTCTTCTGTGTCTGCATCATTTTCAAGATCGTCAGCTGCCTGTCCGATCAAAGGTCTTGAGATGGTTGTTGAAGACATTTAGGCTAACTGACTTGTGCTTGTGAAAACTCGCTCTGCTCTTCGATCATAAGTGTTCCCAAATTGACCTGTCAAGCTAAGACCAGCTGATCGAGAAAACACCGACGCAAACAGTTCCTTTGGCAGCTTGTGATAAAATCAACGACTCAGCCTTTCACTTGATGAATCGACGAAATTTGATATGTATCCTCGATCGACTGAAGTCCCCGGCTGAAATCACAGCTCAGCAAAATTATTCAACTTCCCAGCCGATGAAACTTTATATTTGACGCATTAATTTTGCGATTAGATCAATAAACAAACTCCTTGAAACAGCTGTTCAGTTCCCCGGCACTTGGTTAATTGCTTCGCGAAACAACATGGGTAGTTATTGTCCCCATTCGAGTCAATTTTCAATTTATGCATGTAGAATTGAGCAATCTTATTTTTCACAAAGACGCAGGCTCATGCAGTCTGTTTTTTTCTCAGCTTCAAAGAGAACCGCTTCAATTCGACGTCACTCGGTTAGATTTGTCCTTTAGAATCACTGCCTTCTCATTATGTCATTTTTTATCAGCCTTTGGTGGACTCACTATCAGATGGTATCAGAGGTAATAATTCGGTAATAAGCCATCTGCCGTAACTCACGTTGAAATCCGCCATCTTTACTAACAAAAGATCAAGTAGGGAAGGGTCATGTTTCTGGTTTATGTCCTTAGCGGGGATGGGACAGTGACCTACAGGATTGATTGTCATGTGAGCCACTGTCATTTATCACCCGAAAAATACTATATTTTTCTTCTCTCGCGAAGAACCCAACAACCTGGCCTTGTCTCCTAAAAGCACTTCTACTCATGGATGAACGGCAAGTCGAGAAAAAAGTCGGGGAAAACGTCGAAAAAATTCGGGGAAAATACCATCCTCGGAGACCCAGGGGCAGATAGTGCGGGCGAGGAAAAGTCTAAACGGGCAGAAAAATATGGCACAAAGAAAAGTAAATAACGGCGAGAAGACCACTCAGTATAAAACCTTGAAATTTAAAGAACAAAAGGCTGGGTGAATCTACACGGACGTGATCATTTCACACTTTTGTTTTCAACAACTTTTTTTAAAAGGAGCGTCATGAAATTTAAAGCGCTAAAAGATTTCAGAACAGGTAGTTAGAGCAACGCAGTTTTGTTTTGTTTTGTTTAAGAACGTGCGCTTTACACAGCAACCAGAAGTCAACAAATCATCAGCAACCGCGGTCAAAATTAGAAATTCCAACAAGAGCCATAGTCGGGGTAAGAGATCGCAAGCCCGGGATCCACGCTGCGCCACCCTCAACGTTACAAACTCGCGCGGGAACCTGAAAATTTGCGAGACTCTTGTGTGGAATTTTAGGAGATAGGCGATCATTTTGCGACTTTATTTGACTGCTCTCTGAACTTTCCAAGTGCTTCATATCTCGATAGGCAATGCATGCACAGTGGAACACACGGTGGAAGAATGAGCTTAATGTTGCATGAGGATCTGGATGGGATGGGGGGTACAAATGTAAGTTGTCAGTTAAAATTATGCCCATTTGTCAGCTGTCAGTTAAATTTTAGGCTATTTTTAAGTTAAATGATTATTAATGATTAACTATGAAACTTATTTGTATATTTTTGATGCGAAAGCTAGCTTACAGGGCATATATAATGTAAATTAAACATTAAATTCGAAAACTGATGCAATAGCACCTTAATTTCTTTCAGTTTTGCTAGTGTAAGCATTTCTGGTGTGGCCACCCATTTCTCAAGTCTTGTGTTACTCCTCCACTCGAACGTATTTGCTTCAACTTCGTCCCCAGGGCGTTTTTCCCTGGCTTAATTGGAGGTCCAACCTAATCTCGTACCCAGATCTCACTCTGTTTTACACTGAAAAGTGAGATCTGGGTACGAGATTAGGTCCAACCTCCAAAGTCCGGGAAAAAGCGCCCTGGTGCTGGTGCGCTCTTAGAGGAGCGTAAATTTGAGATCACAGGTTATTTACAAAAGAGAGTACATGACACACATGGGTTTTTAAGTAAACTCATTAACGAAATATAAGACTCAAGCGTCTAACCTCCTGAGCGTCTTCATGCTACTATAAGACGCACATTTGATCACATTCAGTGTCTGATGAAAAGAGCGGAACAATGCTTCTTAAGACGGGTTTTGTAGAAAGTTAGGGACAATAGGTTCTTTGTCAGTTAAAATTTTAGCCATTTTTCACTTAACTCCATCCAGACCCTCTTATATAAACATTACAAGGAATACGTTTCTCGCAAAACTGAGACGCGAAGCTGTAATGGGCTAGCAGTAAGAATAAAGGGAAACAAGCCGAGGGGGCAAATATGACTAAAACAAAAACAAAACGAAAAAAAAATAAACAAAGAAAATAACAGCTAAGCAGAGAGTCGAACCTGAACCATCTGAGCGGTAGGTGCCAACGATAAAGTTAAGAACTCTGAGAACTTATATGTAAAGGAATGTAAACTCATCGTTACAGCGGCATTTTATATAGATCCGGAGTTGTTTTCAGGGTGTCTTGTTACGGTACACTGACGGTGCTTGCGTTTTATTTCAAAGGTCCCCGGGGCGGGGAAGGGTAGCCTATATATATGCTTTCATACAAAATTTTATTTTAATACCAAGAGCCTGAGGTCACCGCACGGGAAGGCATCGCCCGAAAGGTGTACCTTTTTCAGGCTTCATTAGCCTATTCCAAGCTCTCAGATCGGCGATGACGCATCCGAGGGGCACGCAAAAATATGCCGCCCTAGAGCGTGATCTAAGAAATGGAAGGTGGCGGGAAAACCCTCCTCTGTCCAGTTTCCTCTCGTTTTATATTCTTGTTCGCGCTTTCTTAATTCGTGGACCTGCATGACAAGCCGCAATCGGTTGTCAATTCAAGGGAAAACCTCCATTGCTTTAAGAGTAGGTATTGACAAGGATATAACAGATTTAACATATTTACCCCTGGCGGATTAAGGCAATTTGATATACTTAATCGCTAATATTAACAGTCTGTCTGTTTTGTCGAAGTTAGGTGTCTGGGTCACGATTATTTGTTATTATTTGCAAAGACCCGGCATCATTTCAACTAACCAAGAATCTTAGTATAGCCTGTTCATAGACACTCTGTTTTCTCGTCAAAGTCCGTCTAACGCGGGTATTGAAATAATTATACTACTACATGAGAAATTTCTGAGATTTGATTGACCTAGAGCGGTGGTATTTCAGCTTAATTTGAAATGCCTACATGTGAAAATTACAACCTTTTGCGGGTAGTAGTACGGACAAATAATAGCATGATTTGTACGTGATATTTGGCATAAATACCACTCGTTATATTTCAAAATTGTCTCAAAGTTCACTCGCCTAATGCCTCGTGAAATTACGTGTGACAATTTCGAAATATCACTCGTTGTATTTGTGCCAAACGTCACTACAAATCATGCTGATTACCTATACAAAACCGCAGGGGATTTATTGACCGCAGCGCAAGGGGTTAGGGGTGGGGAGGAAGAAAATAGTTGGGCGGTGAAACGAGGGCGTCCGAGTAAAAAGGTGTGATGCAGTGGACAGGGACTCTGCTTAGAAATGTCGCCTGTTAATGTTTGCGACTTCGGTCAGGGCTTGCGATGTGGTTTGTACATTAGACACTGCCGCTGTTACTGAATCATGGCGGCTTGAGTTTTTTTAGTACGCTATCTCCCTTTATCCGCCCTGTTCTCACGCGCTCGCGAGCTCGCCGATGTTTTTGGAAAGAACGAAAAGAAAAATAAAACGTCTGTGTACAGGCTAACCGGACTATCTAAGAGCCTCGAACAGAAAGGGACACCTTTTGTCAATGCAAGGTATACAGAAGGGGTACTTTTTCTGTCAAAAATGGTTTGACAGAGCCTCTCCCGATGACACTTTATTGAGTACCCCCCGGGAGCGGTACTGGTAAGATATTTGGACACCACTGGCCCCCTCTTATATGCTTTAATGTGAAATGAAAAGCCACATTAAATTTCGTCAAAACGCGACGGCTGTATTATCTCCTTTTTGAAGAATGACCACTATGCATTATTCGGTTCATTTAATTCCACTTCTCTATCAGCTTTTTCTCTTTTTATTTCCACGTTGTTTTCACTTTTTAAAACTTGAAATAAGCAATATGATAAGAAAAACCTACTTAGACAAACATGTGACAAACACCCATTAAAGATGCTCACCTCTCACTGATCTGTA
This sequence comes from Porites divaricata, assembly GCA_038088405.1. NCBI lineage: Eukaryota > Metazoa > Cnidaria > Anthozoa > Scleractinia > Poritidae > Porites > Porites divaricata. Next base: position 2,472,587 of record JBBMOI010000019.1, on the reverse strand, counting down.
CGAAGTTCACTTCTGGAGTCAAACCAATTTTGAACTTAAATATGATTATATTTATTTATTACTTAAGAAAAAGAGCAATGAATGAAATATGCGAGACGTGTTTACAAGTGTCTACATAATTAATAATGATATAGAAACATTGTCTTTTATTGAGATGAGGGTTAAAACTGACAGTCATTCAAAGCGGCGGCTATCATGTTCTTCAACCAAGCGACAAAGAAACCACTCCGAGTAAGGCTCACGATCGCGCATGAACAGACAAGACTTAAGAGCGGACACAACTTTTAAAATCAGATAGTTAACGTTAACAGCTACTCTTGTTGAGTAGGTTGCTTTTGGTGGAAGTCGTTGCGTCATCTGTCTAAGCTTGTGCCAGGTTCTCAGACAGTTGATCTGCCATTTCTCTCCCCAGCCCTCGCGCGTTTTCGGCACCAGTTTTCACGATCTCTGCACATTACTATCTTGGAGCCTAGAACAGGCTACATATGTCTAAGGAAAGGCTGACTTTAGCCTTTCCACAGACCGGCAAAATAGTTCACGTATTTACAGATGTGTTGAATCTCCAAAGTAAGCACGATGAACTTCCTCGATCTTCTTCACCCATTCATTGGCATGTCCCGTATGATCTTCCAAATAGTAAATCCGTTTCGGCTGAAAGAAAATATCGATGTATGTTACAAGGTGTACCTGTCTCGGGGTTGAGACGATTTCTCTCTGAACGCACGACGCTCAAAAACGTATGAGCGTTTCACTGTTCATGGTTTGTCTTAAATTTAATCACAAAAAAAAGTAGAAGACGTGGGTGTCTGAATTACCGTGTGAACAAAGAAAACTTCAAAGTTCTTGGCTTCAGGTCGGAGGTCTTTTGTCCTAAAAAAGAAAGAACTATTTTAGAGCTTACTACCAATAGTAAGTCATGGATAAAGGATTAAATAGGCTATGCTATGCAATTGCTTAAATTATGATTACAACCGCGATTGTTAATCTTTATTTAGATTTGTAATTCCGCAGTTCACAACATCTCCATTCTGTGTTTCGTTCTTTCACAAGTTAAGATGAACTCAAAAAAATCAGACTGCAAGAAATGCACTAGTCTTCATAGTTCAGTAGGCAGAGTACTGCAGCACCAACGCAGAGGCGATGGGTTCGAATGCCGCTGAATTTACAATATTATTGCTTAAATTACGATTAAAACTGCGACGATCATATCTTCATTTAGGTTCCGCAGTTCATATCATTTTAATTCTAAGATTATATGCTTGAAATACGTGGTATAAACATTTGACTAATAAACTTTACCAAGGAATCTCTCCCTTGAGCACCATTGCAGTAGCATCAACGTAATACAGACGCGGACCCTCTGTTAGAATCAGCTGTCTCGTACGAGGAAATAAGCCCTACAAAACAAGCAAGAAAGTTGCTCTTAGTCTCAAAGTTCTAATGCACGGCAAAGAGTGAAAATAATTGTAAAAAACATTGAAAGTGGTATTTTTAAAATGATGACCAAAATGATCTGGACAAACTGATCAAGGATTACTTCTCAGCCTTTATGGTTTTTTGCCAGGGCACTGAATAGGTTGCAACCTAAACCCGCCCCTGATGGCTAGATACAATTGACTAACCTTTCTCTTGTCAACTAAGCCAGTTTTAAGGATGAGATTGTTCTCAACGAACTGATGCCTGTAGAGAAACAAAACAACAGAAACAACCTTTGGATTTTTATAACCTGGACCGCCCCAATCGTCTAGCTAACTGACTAATATATTGACTTAGCCAGTGCTGAAAGCAAAACTATCGTTAATATACTTATAGTTTTATACTCAAACAAAAGTTAAAATCATGTACTGCTAAACGGCGAAAACAACGAGAACGGCAAAAAATCAATAGGTCTAAACTTTGCACGTGCAGCATGGTTTTTGTACATTTCTTTGCCCTTGTTTTGCACGACTGCAACGTGAAACTTCCCAGTTACATGTTTCATATATGATAGGAAATATCGCCTCTTTTATGATGCCACTCATCTTCACCTCGGTGGCCGCTAACATTTCTCGGCATTTTCTCACCGTCGCTATAAAATTTTCATGTTTTCCTACCAACGAAATTCGTCTCCTTCGCTTTTTACCTCTCGCTCTAGCTCTTTCCCTGTTATCCACGTCAGTGTAGACATTAAAATAAAGTCGAAAACAGACTCAGCTTTTTGTTGTTTTTTCTCTCGAAAAGTGCGGGTAACCATGCAATTTACCGCCTAAAACGCGCGGGCGCTTGAAGTGCGAAATGTCACCCCGCTTACATGAATGGGTGTACGTACGTGCTTTTGTCAGAACCAAAATATCTTGGATGCATAGATAAACAATTTTTTTTACCCAGAGCTCCTCTATACATAGCGTTAAAGGGACAGGATCATTGTTCAGCTCATGCTCATTAGGGACAACTCCAGGTGATCTGTGACGTCACTGTGGGGGCCTGGGGAAAGAAATTTTAATGCCGTATCCCATAAACCAAAGCTGACGGGAACAGATTGAATTGAATTGAATTGGTGCACGCGTTGGTTTATGGGATACGGCATTAAAATTTCTTTCCCCAGGACCCCGCAATGACGTCACAGATCACCTGGCTGACCTACATTAAAGTGCAAGGACTGTTCATTAACATTTTTATGACACTGTTTACTACTCAATAGCATTCCTGGACAACCTTAGGATGGATAAGACAAACATTTTAAAATGCGCTTGTACAATCAGTTGAGTGTTCTTCACATTTAATATGCAAAAAACGTTTTTCAATTAAACAATAAAAATTCAAACAGATTTGGCCCGAGTTTCATTCCGTTAAATGTATATCCCTCAAAAACCTCGCTATTCACACATTTTGGGAGGTAGGTTTGTATGAAATGGTACCCCTTAGCACATTTAGCTGCGGTCACAATGTCATGTTTCTGCGCAGAGCTTAAAGCACTGCAGTTGTTGTTTCCGAACTCCGCTAGTAGGATTGCTAGGACTTTGCCCTCATTCCTGTTATACATCTTTAAATTTCTGGACTCGAGATGTCGGCCTTTCGTGTCGCTTTCAGACAACTTAAATCCTTTTCAACGATATCGAGGGGGAAAGCATAAGCTGTGTATGTGGGGCAGGAATGGCCAAATCTAGGTGGGCTGGCACCCCGTCATACGCAAAGACCACCGATTTATCGGAATCCGTTATTTCCTCGCCCGTGCCAGAAAAAAAAAAGCGACACAGTATTCATTACTCCAGCAGATACCGAGGAAAACATTGATAGGTGATATTGCCATGGTCATAGTCAAGTTTCGTCCTCTTTGGCCGCACACTTAGCGGTACGCCCTCCACTCCCTGTCGCGCCCCACCATGACTTCTGGCCGTCTAAGGAAAATGTATACCCCAGCCGTCAACGAACAAGCAGTGGCGACGTACGGCGTGATTCCTTAAACAAATTCAGGCCAATTTTGGGGGGAATTGGTATTGTTTATTTGAAAATAGATTTTTGTATATTAAATGCAAAAATCGCTATTGAATCTGATTTATGCGCAAATGTTCGCTTTTTCGCGCTAATGAATGTATCTTCGCGCTGTTGGTCGACGATTCACGCAAACGAATGGGTATTTTCTCGTAATGAACAGCAAAAGGTGTATTATTAATTCTATCGGTTAATAGTCCCACTCACATGTATCTCAGCGATCGCACAGTGTATTTCAAAGTAGAAGTGTATTTCAGAGTAACCTGAAGTAGGATGGAGGAGAACTAAAATCGCAGAAAATTAGTGGATTATCCCAACACTACCAACGTTGAATTTCAAGTTGACCCAAAGGTGTTATTCCATGGTTGATTAATTTTCAGGTATTTGCACCTAAGTTGATCAAGTGACTGCCAGGGGAGTGTGCAGATTGGTTCTTTGACAACATTATGACATGATCATATTGCTTTCATAGACGATACAGCATGTGCCGGCAGAAAAACAGCATTTTAATTAACAAGTATGCGCTGAACCGTGAACCTGTCCCTTAAATAAGTACATTATGGACCTAAAATGAACGCTTAACGCCATTTGACTGTTAAAAATGGCTTGTTTCGACTGAACGTCATAGGGTCAAAACCTGAAGGAAAGTCATGAGCCTAACTGGAAACGATGCTGGAGTTGACCTTGTTTTGATCTTTGCTTTATTTTGTAAATCATGTTCTTCTTATGCTAACTAGTATTTTTAAGCATAATTTTCATAAGAAAAAGAAGGAGTTTTGTATCAAAACAAGGTAAACCTAAGCCTCGCGTTCTCTCAAAGGCTAGGATACCAAGCTCACAGGTGTAAAACGGTCTATTGTAATAAAAGTACGACGTTTGGGATCGTCTCAGTGGAAAATTTCCGGCAGCAACAGAACGCGTGAAAAGGTAGTCCTGATTTCACGATCGGGATCCAAACGGAAATTCATGTTCTTTAAACAGGCCACCTTTGGTACCAGTTGCAGGCTTTAGCGGCATTTTTTTCGGTACATGGAACTGATTTATGCAAATGACCAACGCGATTTCGGGATTAAATTTACCGCTCCTGAATTTCTCTTACCATTAAACCAAACCGTGAACCGACCGGTTTGCCCGGCGTGTAAATGGTAAACAACCAGTGAAACGCTCTAAATAGAGCGATTTTCAAATGACCTTGAAATGAAAACGCGCGAACAAAACAGAAACAATAAACGAACAGAAATAGAACGATTTGATTGGTTTATCGACCGGATACAAACGCGCGTCGTTTCAAGGTCATACGAAAATTCCTCTATAACAGGCTTACCATGGTGATTCTTTTTCCTGTTTTGCTAGTCTCTCCTCTCTCTCGCTATCTGTCAGATCAAGAACAGTCCTTCTTGAATCCAGTATTGAGTCATCGTCAGATAAGCCGACTCTTTTCAAGAGCTGTTCGTCAAACTCGTCATCACTGTCGCTGTTAAGACTAACCTATAAAGGGACAGTGTTCGATATGGTTATAAAATAAAAAAGAGTTTCCTTTTATGATCTTTAATGAAGAACCACTTTGTTTTTTTAAAATACCAAAAGTTTTTCATTTTTATTTGAAAGGCCAAACACTTATTTGGTTTCGTTCACGGACTCAAAAATTAGTTTCGTTTTTTCTTGTTTCAGAAAGGCTTCCTTTATTGATGCAATTAGCGTGTATGTTAGCTTTTTTTGTACCTGCTTTCAATTTACACAAAAAAACTGATCTAAACATGCATTTTTATCAAGATGGTGTCGACCTAACCGAGGTAAAAAAACAAAAACAAGAGCAAAATGGGCAAAAAGAAAATCTTCTTTACATGTGCATGTATGCTGAAGGGAAAGACTACATCAGAACTGGACAACCTATCTATCTGTAATTTGGTTCATTTTCGATCTTTTCATCTTACAAAACGAACAATTTTAGACTAGAGAACAATAATCAACAGTGGCGTCGGTGTAATTTCTGATTGGGGCGAGAAATAACCAAGAAATAGCCCTAGAAATCACCGGTTAGCCGTTGTTTCCTTATCTCAAACCGCCCTTCTCTCTCACTTACACTGACAAGAATTTTCTAAGTTTCTTTGAAATTTCTGCTTGTCAAATGTTCCGAATGGCGTGGGTGAGAATCGATCCCATTTACCCCTACTCCATGCGGATTTGTAGCTATAGCAGTAGCCATAACAGTAAATAGAAGCTAACCGTTTCGAGTCAGGGCTTAACCGTAATCACAATTTTCAGAGCTTAACCCGAAACAATACGGTCAGTGCTCACTCCAATAAAAGACCTTTTGTTGGCATCATAAGGTCCGCAAGGGCGGTTTGAGATATAGAAACAAGTGTTTTTTTCTCCTTACCCTGTATTTGCTGCGTAATCCTTCCTGATCATTGCTCGTTGACGGGAGATAAGGAAGTAGATCAGGTGGTTTGGTGTTCGGTAGGTTATCCCAATCAGTTCCTGAATAAGAAATAAGAATAAGTAACAGAATACGGTCATTACTGTATGGGAGGGGGGACCATACATCTACGATCGTTCCGATTCATTTTAGCTGCGGGGTGGGGAGGGTTTGGGGTGCAACTGAAGAAGACAAAAGTCACTTACTAGCCGAGAAGGCGAGGAGAAAGATAGCGCGTCTGTTAAGATGCACAAACACACCAGCGGTAATGCATGTGCAGCATCGCAAGTTAGTACGTTTCGGACACTCGATTGTGGAGTTTTACTTATTAGCTCCACTGCCTAGCTGAGCTACAGATTCCTGATCAGTGTTGACAACAGACTTGGCAGTCTAACTTTTCAACAGTACCTTCATAAAATTCGTGACTCTTCAGCGATGAAAATCCTCCACATTCATCACAACCGAGCCTTTTTGTAGGATCCAGCACCTAAAAGCAGTATTTTCGATTATTCTCCAAATAAATGGAATTGCACAAATCAATGAGATACATACCGCTTTTTTGAGTATAGCTTTTCTTAAAATTTTCTTGGCAATCAGCGACGCCGTATTAAGTGAAAGGAAAGCATTCTGTCGCGCTCACATGTCGTTCATTCAAATCCAGGCTGCTATGTTCACATTATACCATGTAGCTGTTGCGCCGGCACGAAAATCAGACCGGATAGGGCTTCTGTTACACATAAGAAAGGTGATTTGGGTGCTATTTCTGTAACGGAGCAAAGCTGCGCCGCGCCGATCTCGGAAGTGGATCGTAACACATCGAATAGGTTCTGCTCAAGGGGGGCCGGGGGGGGGGGGGGGGGGGGTCTGCGCTACACTTTAGGGACTTTAAGATCCAACGACGCGACGGCCACGAGAACGTCGCTTAGAAAAGTGTATTTACGTTCTGTCAACAACAACAACATCCTCTTTATTTCCCTATTCATTAATTACAGATATATATATCTATATATTGCTAAAGATTAGGGGTTCTAACAACCCGAAATAACCACAAGGTTAAAGATGCCGGGTTATCAGTTTACAAATTGATTAGTCAAATTTTGGCCGGACACAGTCAGTCAGTCTTTATAGGGATTATTCGTACCCAATTACTTTGTCAAACGCAGGCGAACCCTCCTAAAGCTGAATTTCAAGGGACCATATCCAAGCTCAGAAAGAGAAATAAAATTTCGTCGTTGTTTGTTTACGTCCTCCATAAAACACGAAATTAGGCATTTTCACGTCGTAGTCGTGCAAAAACGGAAAAGAAATGTACAAAAAAAGTGTGATGCACGTGCAAAGCTGTTGTTTTGCTTATAAAATCTATTGTTTTTTTGACGTTCTCGTCGCCGTCCGCGTCGTTGGATCTTAAAGTCCCTTTGGTGCAGTGTGGACGCGGACGGTTATTCGGACCGTAACTGAAGTGAACAAGAAGGAAAGAGGACTGGAACCCACTGAGACGGAAGTAAATATATTCAAAAGTAAGGACTGGGATTTATAGAACAAAACCTTCTCGTTCAACCGCTCCGGCACGATATTTGATGTGCGTAAACCTAACGACTTTTTCCAATACTGTGCCGTTGTTGTTCATACGTATTGTTCCAATACTGTGCCGTTGATGTTCATACGTATTGTTCCAATACTGTGTCGTTGCTGTTCATACGTATTGTTTCAATACTGTGCCGTTGATGTTCATACGTCTTGTTCCAATACTGTGCCGTTGCTATTCATACGTACTATACCGGACAGCTTATTGTGTCGGCACGAAAAGTTCAGTATCCGGTATAGCGTGAGCCTCAGAGACGTCACCAACGCACGAAGGTCGTCACGCTGGGGGATTAACCGATTACTACAACCATGGGTGTGGAATTCAATTAACTAAGTACCGGTGTTACAGTGATATGGGCTTCCCCATTTCCAAAACCTTAGTAATATGGGCATCCGTTTATTACCTAAGCGATCATGTTGGTGGGTTAGGGTTTGCCTTTGGGTTGTAGGGGATGCCCATATCACTAGGGTTTGGGAATGGGGATGTCCAAACACGGGGATGCCCATATCACTAGGGTTTGGGAATGGGGATGTCCAAACACGGGGATGCCCCTATCACTAGGGTTTGGGAATGGGGATGTCCAAACACGGGGATGCCCATATCACTAGGGTTTGGGAATGGGGATGTCCAAACACGGGGATGCCCCTATCACTAGGGTTTGGGAATGGGGATGTCCAAACACGGGGATGCCCATATCACTAGGGTTTGGGAATGGGGATGTCCAAACACGGGGATGCCCATATCACTAGGGTTTGGGAATGGGGATGTCCAAACACGGGGATGCCCATATCACTAGGGTTTGGGAATGGGGATGTCCAAACACGGGGATGCCCCTATCACTAGGGTTTGGGAATGGGGATGTCCAAACACGGGGATGCCCATATCACTAGGGTTTGGGAATGGGGATGTCCAAACACGGGGATGCCCATATCACTGAAACACCGAGGACCGGGGGATCCGGAGAACATACTTACCAATAAACTCTCAACAAGACCCTTTGGAATTTCAGGAAAACCGCTTGGGAATTCATAATCTAGAGCAATAATCTTCTTAAATATTTGATATTCGTTACTGTTGAGAAAAAGGAGTCAAAGTCACAAAAAGGTTTCAACTGTTCGTTTTTTGCAATCATGAAGCTAACGTGAATGATATACAACAGTGGTCAGCCATGTATGTTGCCCATCATACCCACCCAAAAGTTCTATGTGAATTTTTAAATTTGGAAAAAATAGGGGGATCTCACACTTTACAAGGATCTAATTGTCGGAGGCTTTGTTAAAATCCCCCCCCCCCCCGACACACACACATACACACACACCTTGAAATCATCGCTTACTGTACATTGACATTTTTTCGGTTCTGTTGCATTTGTTTGCTTGCTATTTTGGTGTCATCTGTAAAATTGAAACTGAGGAATTCGGAGAAGAGCGCTAAACAAAGCTTACAGATTATTGTAAACCATTTATTTACCTGGCTCTAAATGGTGGCAGGCCAGAGAGAAGTTGATAAATAATACAACCTAAAGCCCACAGGTCTGAGCTGCAAGAGAGAATGAAGAAAGGGACTTCAATTACACTGTACATGCCTCTGCATATCACACATTCTAAGGCAATGAATGGGACTATTTTCAGGTAAAATAGGTAACCAAGGTTATACCACATTATGCATATTATACCGATTTATTTGGCAGTTTCACTCTTCCCACGATCTCCACAATGAAGCAAAATTCAAAATTTGCGAGCTTTGCTACATGTCGATGACGGCAGAAAGAGAAAAGGATCTAAAAAATGTATCCAGCTGCAGGACGGTGGTAAAGCAAATACACATTGAAAAACTGGTCTTATTTTTTTCGTGAAAATGGATGAATTGTAGGGCAAACTCCGCCAATGAATATTTTTGCATCTCTCTATTTTTTGCCATTCAAGAAATGACAATACATCAGTACTCAATGGCATTATTCAGAATAGTTTAAAACGCAGTGAAAGTTGTGAAAGTGGAAACTGCTTTCAGGGTTCTATCTAGGATTTATCGTTTTTGGGAGAAGTCTCGAATGGCTGAAGGCCACGAGCTTCCTAGCGGGATCCAGGGGCAAGCGTGACCCGGACAGTTTTTGGAAATGAATAATAGTTGAGATGCAATCTGGTGCATTCTGAGACACAATTTTGAGAAATGTTATGTAAAATCTTTTGGCTTTAGCTGGCGGTTAGTTGTCTGGCGGCGAGAGTGCAAATGACCACCGCCGCTCGCTAGCACTACCCTCCCCACTAGCTATCAGCAGGCTATATATATAACTGAGTGAGTTTAATACCTCTTAACTGCTCTCTTGTCTGTTAAAAGCTCTGGTGAAACATACTGAGCTGTACCTACAAATGAATTTCTGGCTGCAAGAGTACAAGTTACGAACAATTTGGTATTATTGCTTGTTGATGAAATCAAATGGCCAGAGTAAAGAGATTAAGAACCCTGCAGCCTTACAAAAGAATTCACCGCCAGCCTTGGAGTTGGGAGGTGGGGGAGGGGGGGGGGGGGGGGGGAGAGGATGTAGTTTGCGATCCATGGACCTTATGGCAGTCAGCAATTTTGTCGTGATTTTTGGGTGGGCTAATTGATTTCATCGCAGAGGCAAAAACTGCTTTTCTTTTTGGACCTGGGTTTAGCCCAGTGCTAATTTTTTTTTGGCTATTATTATACCCAAGTACTGTCAAAGCTCTCAGAATCAACCACCTAGGGAATCCATAAGGGCAGTCGCAACTAGGGCTGCAGGTCATTTACGAGAATGGGCTCTCATAAGCAATCATGTGATAAAGTTACGGGTATTGAGTGCAGTTGCTCACAAAAGCTTTTCATTACTGAGCTTAAGGAACAGCTCAAATAGGGTTTTGCTAGAGCTGGTTATAAGAGTGGTTGTAAGGTGAGCACCAACCGTACACTGTACCTAGCGTCCTGGACTAAGTCCTCTAAACTTACTTTTCTCTTTCACATCAATACTACTTAAGATCTTTGCTGTCCCAAAGTCTGTTATCTTGATATGCATATCTGCATCGAGAAGTATATTTTCAGGTTTCAAATCCCTATGAAAAAGAAAAGGTTGATAAATACCTGTTAGTCATCTGACCCAATGCGCTCACCAAATCAAAATTTCCAGTACCGTCATTAGAACTCATGCAGTGATTCAAGCTCCCAGCGAAACAAACAAACAAACAAAAATGAGTCACAGGGTTCAAATTAACTAAAAATTGAGACGTCATCAAGGGAATAAGAGATTTGCCGTTTGGGTCAATGGAGATTTTCAGTTGACAAAGAACGTTTCCACTGCAAGTTCTGACATACATGTACTTTGACTTTTGAATGCCAGTAGTTAAAAAATTTTAGTTTTTTCTATGGATCAACAAATTTTATAGCTTACAAATAATACTGTTGAGGGACAAATGAAATAAAACATACTGATTATTTTCTGCTTTAAAAACGTATACTTGTCAGACAGCTTTTACCTTTCTATACATAAATTTTACCTGTGAATTATTCCTAACCCATGAAGATGTTCTAAAGCTGACACTACTTCTGCTGAATAGAATCTTGTGCAGTTGAGATCAAAGGAGCCAAGCTAGAGAACAAGATGCAAAATGAATCAAATGATGATAGATGTACACGACAAGTCATAGCATTACAATGACTCTTTTAATACACTAACTGAGTAGATATAAAATTACACGTATATTAAATCAAAGAAACAGATTCTTTTAACAGCAAATTTTATATTCACAGAGGAGACATCCCTCAAAGGATCTCACACCTTGCTTAAATGGATTTCTCTTTGAAAAATCTTACAGTCAGTAAATGAAAATTAATACTATTGTGTAATAAATTAACAGTGCTGTCACTATAAGGGCGGGGGCATACACCCTGTAGGATTTCCCCCAGCAACTAATACCCATGACCCCTGCATACTTTCATAGTAAAACAAAATATTTAGGAAGATAGACCCACAAGAACTTCCTCATAGTTGTTCAATTCCCCACCTATATAATTGCACTTCACTTTTTAATATCACTGATAACTAGGTACATCCTGTAAATTTACTACACTCTACAGTGATTGACCTCAATGTCCATACAGTTCGACGTAAGCATGGAAGCAATGCAAGGCCTAAAGGGCCACCAAATTTCCCGCAAACTTCAAAAAAAGTAAATAGGCAAGTAAAAACAAGAACGATTTCTGATTTAGAGATCAAAAATTCACCCCAAAAGATATTCCTGAAGCAGTATAGTATTTAAATTATGAATGTGCTTTTGAAAGTGGACAGGAAAGGATCCTTCGGAAATACATGTACTGTCAAGTCTTTCCTGTGTGGAACCTTTTATAACTCCCTTACATTAAAAATACAAAATTATATAAATACCTTAATTATGTAAGGCAGCAGTTCTCCTTTTTTGGCATAGCTTAAGCCAAAATCTGTTTAAAGCAAAGCTAAGGAATGAAACGGTAAACTATTAAAATATAATGTGCACTTTTATCAAAGTATGAATGTCAAGAATACAATGTAGTTAATCATGGTAAAAGTTAGGGTTATAGAAAAGTTAATGGGAGAAAGTATACAGATTATTGATAAAACTGATTTACAAACTGGAATGTCAGCTAAGACAGACAACAGACAAACAGACAACAACAACTAAAGAAGTTTACAGGCAAACCGGGAAAACAGTGAACACCTGAAATATTTCTGGAATATCACTGTGTTGTACGAAAAAAGCCAATCAGGCATGAGAAAACTAAACCGCAAGCAAGAACACTACTTAGTTTGTGGTTCTGTGGCTAGTTTGCGTGTTCTTATCTTTGCTGTGATTGGTCATGACACAATAAACATTCATGAAATATTTGTTCATGGTTTTCCTCGTCACACTGTAAGTGAATGTTTACAACAACTAGAACGCTATACAATGGGAAGCAGACAAGACAGACCACCTGGCTGTTAAATAGCATGATCAGGGTTGATACTGGCTTTCCATTATAAATATTTGAGGTGGTAATTACAGCAAGACATAAATATTTCAAATTATTCTAACCACTTAGCTGAGTTATTATTTATTTTATTGCAATTACACAAAATCTCACACTACACCCTTGGTATAAAAATTAAAGGATACATAACTTTTCTTTATCCTGGAAAGTAAAGTACAGTCTAACAAAGAAAGGATGGTTCAATTTGCTTAACACTTCTTTCTCTCTTGACACATATTGGACCTTCTTCTCTCGTATCATATGCCTCTTTTCCAAAACTTTCACTGTGAATGAAGAAAAAAGGAAGCAAATATGTGAACATTTACATTAATAACAGTCTGTACTGTGTAGCATTATGATCCAGAGGCTAAACGAAGAGAATGGCGGCCAGGAAAACACTGTACTGAGCACATGGAGGTGATGCGAGCAAGGCTGATCGCACTTGAGCCAAATGACTGACCGCTGACCATGCCCGCGCTCCTTGTTGTTAACTGTGTTAAATAAATATTTATTTAACTTCATCTAAAGTTAAAATCAAGGTTTTCATCAAGAAATTTTGAAGTAAAACTAAACCAAAGTTTCTTAAATTTTATGACCTCTTTGTGTCTTCAATCTTATACTGTACACTAAAAGATCCCAAAGTGAACATTTGCCAGTGAGCTTATGATCCAAAATTCTTCTTCTTAACCTCAAACAAATGCAGTGTATTGGATCACAGATGAATGTTGTAAACTACAAAAAATGTTTAATTAAAACCGATTTAAAATCAGAGGATAATACAAAAATGCAAAGTGAATGAGGGGAAATGGACTGAAAAATACAGCACAGACAAATTGAACAAAAAATACATTCCAAATGTCCATGAGCCATAGCAAACTCTAAATTTTGTATTGCCTTGACTGGTAGAGTATAAAAATAATTTTGCAATTTTAATTTTTCTGCAACTTAAATTTACATGTAACAAGTTTTGAAAATTGAGAAAATCCTTGCAACAATAAGAATAAGAATGTCACGAGCGTGGGACCAGGACAAAATCTGAACCCCAAGGGGATTTGAACCTATTACCTCCCAAACAAAGAGCAGCGTGCAAAGAAAGTCGTGTCTGACAGCCTGGGGCTTGTGGATTTTGCAATCGGGCTAGTGAATCCTGTTCTTAACTTACCTAAAGGGCAAGTGAAGTTTTTGGGGAAATTGAAATTACAGAAGAACTGGTCATCAAAATTTTACTTAAGAGACTCTTGGGCCAGTACATACCTAGCAACAACTTGCCTGAATGGCAAGCTGTAAAACCAACTTTCTTTGCACCCTGAAGGACAGACACTCTTTAATAAGAATTTTTATAACAGGTAGACCTGCAAGGTCCTGATAATGTCCAAGAAATTTTTGCAAGATACCCCTTTGGGTTTCCTGTACAGTGAATAATTTATGCTACAGGCCAAAATTAAATTCAGGTTCAAGAATTTCAATATTAGCAAAGTTTTATTTTGCCAAATAATTAATTTCAAGTCAAATCAGTTTGACATACTTGCATATTCTCTTCCGGTGCTTATTTCACGAACCACATAAACCTAAGATGGGAAATCAGAGGAAAACTGTTATCAGTTCTGATTTAACCTAGGTTGATTCCTGATTGCCTTTGTCTCCTAGCCCCAGAAGACAAAGGACATTGGGAATCAACCTACTAGCTTAAAAAAGATTAACTTAAAATCAAAGTCGACTTGCAACAGGCCCATGGAGTGGGTCAGGGGACCCCATATTTACTATGACTTTGTATCTCCAAACATTATAGCCGCATCCTTTACAAGTAGAACGCATGCACCATGACTCTAAAGGGACTACATTCATGTATTATAATTTACAGTAGCTGATTCAATATTAAGGTTGCTTTCTTGGGCATTTGGCATTTATGTACAAACAGAACTGACTGCAATAATTTGGTTCAGTGACCACTGAACAATAGCTGCCCCATGTGCAATTCCCAAAATTCAAAACTTTTATATTGAATCAGCTTTATACACCTGGCCCCAGTTGTTGAAAAGGTGGATAATGCTATCCATCAGATAAATCTCTATCCACTGGATAGCACAATAATTGGTTTCCCTAATACTTATCTGTTGGATAGTGAATTGTCCGGTGGATAGCCCTATCCAACTTTTGAACAACTGAAGTTGAAGTTTACTACAAAATTGTGGGTTAAAAAGTTTTAACATTACGTACCCCTTCTAGCAAAAATTCCTCAATCTTACTTCATAGTATCAAATACTACTAAATAATACATCATGAACAGTTGTGGTGATGATTGCTTCAGTGGATGATCATAACTCATAGAACCAATCATCTGCAGCACAACAGTTTTTTCTTACCAGCCACATGCAGTCTTAGTCTCTCAAAACAAAGAAATACAGGGGTCCAAACCTTCCACCTCCTGTAGCTTCCGTGGATATCATTCCCAGTCCCCGCTCGTTTTTTGTTGGCTTCCTACCTTTAGGCCTTTTTTGATTGCAAAATACTATAAAATTCTGAAAATAAGCCCCTGCATGTATAAGTCCCCCAAACCGGTAATATAAAAAACCCTTCGTTGAATCGCCCCTCCAAATATAAGTCCCCCGGGGGTTCATAATTGGAAAACTGTCTTCAAATATGAAGTAAAACAATTAAGCAAAAACGGTAAATTTACTTCCAACTACAAGGCTAGCCCAATCGATTTTGAGACACAAATTTCCCTCTGTAGATAAGTCCCTCCAAACATAAGCCCCTCAAAAAGGGCCTTTGAAAAATATAAGCCCCGGGGCTTAGAGAATTGTGTATAATGCTATTTATGATCAAGTTATTAGATTCATACATGATTCTCATCACGGGTTCCTCACTGGTCGTTCCTGCACTACTCAACTACTCTTAGTACATCATGACTGGTTCAAAGTCTTGGACAAGAGAGGTCAAGTTGATGTAGTATTTATAGACTTTTCAAAGGCCTTTGACCTTGTCTGTCATAACATTCTATTAACCAAACTTTACAAATATGGTGTCCATGGAGGCTTGCTAAATTGGTGTAGAGATTATCTAACAGAACGTCAACAGCGTGTTGTAGTGAAAGGAGAGGCTTCCGACTGGTTAACCGTAACCTCTGGTGTCCCACAAGGTTCTTTGTTGGGACCATTATTCTTCATAGTCTACATCAACGATTTACCTGGGGTAATCAGTAAGGATAGCTCAATTGCTTTGTATGCTGATGACAGTAAAATGTATAGAGTTATTAGTTCTCAAGAAGATCTGTCTACTTTTCAAAGTGACATAGATAAAATTTCAGATTGGTGCAAGATGAATAAGATGAGAATTAATACCAAGAAATGTAAGATCATGCGAATAACCAGGAAAAAGTCACCCTTGGTTGGGGAGTACAATATTGAAGGTCAACCTTTGGAAAGTGTTAATGTGTATAAAGATTTAGGATTATTTACTGCTAGTAATCTTTCATGGAACCAACACGTAGATAAAATAACTGCCAAGGCTAATAGGGTTTTAGGGTTGGTTAAGAGGACTTGTAGGGACTTAAAGGATATTGATACCATGAACACACTTTATTGTAGTATTGTGAGACCTTTATTAGAATATTCATGCGAAACTTGGAACCCTTATACTAAACGTAACATTGATAAATTGGAGGCTGTTCAGCGAAGAGCTACCAGATGGATCATTGGGTCTGATGATGATTATGATACTAGACTATCTAAGCTAAGATTGTTGTCATTATCCAGTAGGAGGTTCACTAGAGATGTTACATTTTTTTTTAATGTAATTAATGGACATTATGATATTGACATTTCAAATAAGCTTCTATTTTGTAAGGACAGAAATACAGGTTATAAGTTGAGGAAAAATGACACACAGGACCTTGTTCCAAATTTTAGTAGAACTGATGGTTTTAAATATAGTTTTTTTAACCGGATTGTAAATGAATGGAATGGTTTACCCAATCATATTAGAGAATCAAACAGTATTGCAACTTTTAAAAAAAATGTTTTAAGCTTTATTAAGGATAACTAGAACTTTTACATTTCTATTTGTACATATTTTTCTTATATTTAGATAGTTGGGGGATCCCTAGTATGGCGCATTTGCGCTTTTGGTTGTCTCCTTCTCCATATTATTGCTTGTAATGTAGTGGAGTGAATTAGTAATAAATAAATAAATTATTTTCGAAATTTTACGGTATCAATACTACAGCATAACTTTCACTGTTTCTCCCACTTCTGACCTTTTTAAGAACTCTCACCATTAGCCCTTTCCTCTCTCGTCTCCCATTCCCCTCCACTTGCCCCCTGGGGTATCCAATCGATGTATAATCGATGATGATCGATATCGATCAACACCAACAGATATCAATTAATCAATTGATGACCAATCAATAGCAAAGATTCGTGTAGTTATTGATTGGTATTGATTTTCAATAACAATCGATAGTTAAACACTTCACCAACGTTCACCTCAAAACAGAATAGATGATGGCCTTTGACAATGCACCTTATATTCAGTATTTTTTTTGCAAGCAGTAAACACTTCACTGGTGTTCACCTCAAATCGGCAAAGATGATAGCCTTTGATGATGCACCGTATATTCAGTAAAGCCTCTTCCTGGACTTTTTGTAATGACGTGGAAAGCTAGGGCAAGTGGGTAATTGCAGTACATGTGCAACGGGATATTATTCTTTGTGTTGAGAAGACTGGGTCAGAATTTCGTCTCCAGGGCTTCCTAAAAATGGCGGATGATCAGACAGTTAGCCTGCGTGACGTCTGTTTGAGGTTGCTGTGGCAATTGATAGCAATCGATGCACAGTTTTTTTTTGTGGTTATTGATTGATCATCGATTGACCAATACCAATCAATACCAATTAACTAATTTTATCAATTGATATTGATTGATCGATTGGTTTTCCGATCATCGATTTCCATTGGTTGGATACCCGGGGCTTGCCCGTTATCTCCTAGGCTCGCACCCCCATCAAACCCCACCGTGAAGCTTGATTGGAATTTCGGGAGGAGTTGGATGAGGGGTCTTAAGGTCTAATTCCATGAAGGAAGTATATATGGAAATTTTCTAAAATTACAAATTAAAATTCTGAAATCTTTACAATACCATAAATCCTCTATTAAGCCCCCCCTCTCTAATAAGCCCCCCCTTTTCAGAGGAGGAAAGTTAATAAGCCACCCCTCTCTATTAAGCCCCCCCCCCCCCCCTCCCCCTCCCCCAATCCTTATTCTTCGCAAAAAAATTAACGATTAGGTAACGTGGACTGATCAGTTATGATTTATTCAGGCTAGAAGTTCATATTGTTTTTGGTCTTCGGCGGCATGACCTCCAACTTCATATGCTTAACTTTCACAATTTTGCACTCTAGCTCTCTGTACAACGCGTAAGTCTACTCTGTCTCATACCACGGTATTTTTGCTACAGGTGATGCATTTCGCTAAATTAAATAAGCCCCCCCTCAAAAGTGCTTGAAAAAAATAAGCCCCCGGGGGGCTTAATAGAAGATTTACGGTACTTTACTAGCAAAGTTAAGAACAGATTTAACAAAAAACTAAAAAATCCGTATTACACTTTATCCAGTACCTTACTCTGCCTTGTAAAAAAGGAACAAAATATGTAACAATGTTAGAAAGAACTACAAAAACAACTTACAGTAGAAAATGAGCCTTCTCCTAGAATTTTTCCAAACTTGAAATCTTCTGGCTTTTTCTTTTTAATAGGTTGAGATGATGATGGTGATGTAGGGAGAGAGGAAGAGCTTGAACTGGTCTGTTATAAAGTACATAATGAATCAGTCAGGTTAAAATCGTTTCAACTCCATTAATTTTGTTTTTAAATTTCCTTTGTCAGAGTCTTAGCCTTAATTACTCATCATCCTGAATAATTAGGGTAAAAGAACATTAATAAGATGAAGATTAAATGAAAAATAATAATAATATTTCAATAACAAACCCCAAGAGAGCTTTTAAAAAATATATCAATAACATGTTGCTTTCAATATTAGAGGCTGATGAGATTACATTGAACACCCATTCTGCTTCAGAAAATACCATAAACTACACAGTATGAATAGGTTGATTCAGTTTTGCAGTTATATTATATACCTGTAACTGTTACAAGTGGTTGATTTTGTAAATGTTATTTATTCATGTTTAAGTTTTATTCATTTATGAATTTTTAATTAAACCATTCTATTCTATTATCACTGACTGTTCTAGCCCTTGGATCTCTGCCCACCTCGACTAGCACCTGTTATATGCAGGAGGAAACAGACTTCATGCATGTCAATTATTAATAAACTATAAAGTGTGTTATGTTACCACTCTGGGGCCCAAGAATGCATAGTTTCCATCCATGGGTAGCTAGACAAGTGTTTCCAGTAGTTTGAGAATGACTGCTTCATACAGGAATGTCATCATTAATTTATTTTTGAAAATCAAAACAATATACAATGTAAACAAGCAAAAAACATTTCATGCATGGGAAAATTGGAAAGAAATGAAACAAAGATGAGAAAAACCAAAGGAATGAGCAATATGCCTTTCCTGCTGATGCTCCAAGCTCAACTCACTAAGGGTTTCTAAACCTTAAGAATTTGAGACAGATTTCACCTCTTGGGAAAATAATGAATTGTCTCTTTTGAAACCACAATCAGAGACAAAATTCTTGAGACATTTTCATCCAGCAGGGTGTACAGTCGAACCTCTTCACAATGGCCACCTTGGGGACAGAAAGTGGCCATTGTGGAGAGGTAGGGGAGTAAGGACAATTTTTTTTATGTACAACATGTTTGCCCACTGATGTAAGACAAGTAAAATCTTTGAGTAGCTTTCGTAAACTGTTAACTTCTGGCTCAAACACGGCATTCACGGAAAACAGGCTTTAATTTTATAAATTACGTTTATTTATTTATTTCCACATTCATCTTTGCAGGTGCTATTACTGTTAATTCAATAGTTTGTAACTTTTTTTAGGATACTGTATATTTCCCGGATGTTTTTACCGTGTATTAGTACAAATAAAAGCGATGATGATGATGATGATGATGATGATGTTTATTTTGCTACATGTACATGCTTACTGTATCCCATGATGGTAATAAAATCATACATAATAGTCATATAGAGATAAAAATAATACACAAAAACTTTGAAAAATGTTTTGAATCAAAATTTTAACCGTGACAAAATAAGCAAAGTTTGCAACATTTGCTATAACTATTGAAGACACTTTATGCTTTATACTGCAGCAGTATAAATGAAACCAATCAAAATATGATTACCGCGATTGATCACTCCATGCACCATACACAAAAAATTTCATGACCATTTGTAACTTTTTCATCAGTCGCTGAAAAAGCTGGCCGTTGTCGAGAGCCTATTTTGGCAGTTGGGAACATGCTTTAGTGGCCATTGCTGTTGTAAAAAGATTTGAACAAGAGCCAATGTATGAACTGTCCACTTGGCCATTGTGGAGAGGTGGTCGTTAATGAAGGTTTGACTGTATTTACAGTAATAGAAGAAACAGAGACTCTCTCTCCCAACCCCCAAATATTGTTGCCTTATAAGTTGTAACAAGATGATACACATCCAAGGACTTAGGCCAATGTCTTAATACTCAGAGTGACTGCATTACTGCAAAACTCTTTGATGTTTAACTTGTAACATTATATATTATGATATGTTACTTTTCTTGTTCAATGGCCTATTGTTTTTTCTTGCATAATACCCTCCTCATAGAACATTCATACCCTATTTTCTTTTGACTTGATAATGACGTCCAAGAAGGTTGAAACATTGTTATGTTTTTTAATACGTTTTTCTAACATTTCTTAAAATGATTTTAAGCAACATTTTATCAAATGGAATACCATGAAAAGTCTAGAAACCTGCCAAAACGTTTGAGCCACATCCCTGTGCACACCAATTGCTGAAGCTGGGACCTCCTTCCCATGGAAATTTTAATAAACTTATGTATTATGAGCAGATATAAAGGTACATAGATAGGAGCTGGCACTAAACAATGGGTTGTTTGCAAGTAGCTTGAAAAACCAGCCACCATTTTGCAAAGCCATCAATAGTTTCCCAGAAATATGATGTCAGAGGAATATGTGCAGAAATTCTGTACTGAAGACATGTGATGTCATCAAAATGATCTGGGTAGTGCTTCTGATTGGCTAAAATTTGCTTGGAACAATCAGATGCACTGCCCAGATCTAGGTAGTGACAGCACACTTGAACTTCTATTATCTGGACTCTTTGGGACTTGAGTAAATAGTCTGGATAATCAAGAGTCCGGCTGATTGAAAATATGAATTCATGTTATTGAGACAATACTGTAAACACAGGGAATAAAGAAAACAAAATTTTATTGTGAATTAGCTCCTACTTGAATTTTTGTACAGACTCAAGGCTGTCAGTGAATTTCAGGATCTTCTCTTTGTTTCTGCATATGTCTGAGATCTGCTGCTTGCTGATTTTAAACTTGAGTGTTAAATTTGTTCTTTTTTCACCTTTCTGCAAATATGAAATAATCCTTTGCTTATCCTTTATCAAGAGAATGAACTGCTTTCATTGCGTAGACATGGCTGTGATTTGAGTTCAAGATCGATTGGTCTTGTGTTTACATAACCAACGCGGAAGGATTATTGAACTTTTAATCATTTCAATTTTTCAACATCGTACCTTATTAATAGAGAGACTAAGATTCATGTTCATGCCAAATGGCAAACATGAATTTGTACCACGTGCCCAAGTTTTTCCCTTAATTGTCGTTACCTGTTTATTACTTAAACTAAGAAATAAGTAGTTTCACGCCAGTTTTATAAACAAGAATTTTTCTGGACAGTTTTTATCTGCTTATTTTCTATTCTGAGAAAGTCTCAACTTGAATCTGCTGTTTGCCGTTTGCCATAAACGTGAATCTTAATCTCTGTAATATTCCCGAAAAACATGGGACCAGGAAAACAAGTCCGGATAATCAAGGTCCGGATAATCAAGGCTCGACTGTATGGAATTTCTTTGCTCATTCATCAGATGTCATATAGTGGGGAAACCATTAGAGGGTTTATGAAATGTCAGCTGTTTTCTCGGGCTATTTGAAAGGAAACCATGTTTAATAGAAGTTAGGAAAAATAAAAATCCACTTAAAAGTAATGCAGGCAGTGTGTATGTTTAATGTATTTCTTTGCTTTTTAATAAAATTGTTGTTGTTGTTGTTGTTGTAAAAAAAGGATTTTATTCCAAAAAGTCAAAACCTCTCTCTTAAGGAAAACTCTCTTGCAAACAACCAAAATGTGTCCATCATGTTCTGTTTATTTAAGACTTCAAGTTTTCGCACAATATTGAACAAGAAAGTGCCTTTACATGTGTAATTCAACTTACATTGTCATTCTTTTTGGTTTATTTACCAACAAAACCAAGCATTCAACGAAATATTTTGAATCCGGCACCAATTAATTCACATTGAGGATATTCCTAAATTATTGCAAGCATACTGGGGGTGCGAGATGAACGGGAATGAAAATGCGCGTTTCTCCAGCCCTTTCCTGAATTCCTAGACAAAACTGAGTAGTTGAACTTTTAGAAGCTTTTATAAGGCGTAGGACGCGTAATATCGAACAACCGGCGAACAAAGAAAAACAATCTTCGACGATCACACGAAAAAAACTTTGCAGTACTTTTGATTTTTACTTTAATAATAAACTTACCTCCCTTTTCACCCCGTTTTCCGCCATCGCAGTGTTTTCTTTATCGTCAAAAGTTAAAGGCAAACATCTTCGAAAACAGAAACTTTCTCACGGGAGGTTTTCCAAGACGGAAATCCGCTGCCTGCAATGCATCGCAGGAAGGAAGAGGAAGCCTGGATCCCAAAGTTTACTGCGCGTGCACTCTCTTTCGCGGGATAAGTCACGTGATGTACACTCAAAAGCGAAAAAGTCCAATTGACAGGGATTGCATGACTTTTTATGAAAGCTTTCAATTTTAAGATTATCTCCTTTTCTTCTGAAAATTTTGTTATAAAGAGTTGAATTGGATTTGTTATGTCTGGTATTGCGATCGGCCGATTAACAGAGGAGAGAAAAGCTTGGCGAAAAGATCATCCTTTCGTAAGTGCTTAGTTGCCCTACTTCATGTTATAAGCTTATGTTCGTCTTTTCATTGATTTTCCTATGACGATTTCAACAACTTCATATTTAAATTGAATGCTGTTGTTCTTATAAGGGATTTGTTGCCAAACCTGCAAAAAACGCCGATGGTACGTTAAATCTCATGAACTGGGAGTGTGGTAAGTTTTACTGGAATATGATCACTGCATGCATGATCACTGTTTTCAAAAAATCAAGGTTACTCTACTAAACTGCCATCCTTGTAAATGCTTGCTTTTTGTTTCGATAACGACACATAACAGATTTTTGTTTGCTTTGTGCGAAATCAATATTTTCTTTTTATCTTTCTCACAGCGATTCCTGGAAAGAAATCGGTATGTACGATAATGTTTTTGAAGTGGAGTTAAATGAGAAATAATTGTTAATATTCCTGAGTCTGCTTCATATTAAACCGACACTATTAATATTAGAGGAGATTTATTTTCCAGTCCTGAAATATCAGGTGGATTCAAAATAATGAAAATAGTAATAATAACTTTATCAAACTCTTCTTCAATTTGTGCTTGTAATAATGTACTTACATGTTTGCCTGTTCTTTGTTATTGTACCTACATGTATGTTACACAAGGAAATTCTAGAAGAAAGATTGCGGAAAGTTGGCAATTTTTTTTTTATGCTAAATGTTTTGAAAATATTTTTTTGCCTTATAACATCTCACATGTCCTTTATTATTTGTTAGACTCCTTGGGAAGGTGGATGTTACACTCTGAGGATGGTTTTCAAGGATGATTACCCTTCAACACCTCCTAAATGTAGGAATTTTTTATCTTCTGTTTTTATTCAAGGCGTGCTGGGGATATCTACAAATCAATTTAATTTTCAGACATTTCTCATTGTTTCACAGAAAATCCTAAGGGGGAGGTACCTATCTCATTTACAAGCTCAAATTTTTTTCTAGCCCACTTTCCATTGTCCTAGCCCCATTCACGTGCTATTTCCTTGTTCAGAAAACAGTGACCCATATACTCAAGAAGATTGGCAAAGTTGTTCTAACAGACACAGACTGTTTTTACCTTAAATTCCCTGTTTTCTTGTAAGATCATTGCAATCTTTCATCTTGACCACCAGGGTGAATAGCTTTGGAAAGGGAGGCACAAAAATTAGGGAGCAATTACCAGCCTCTGATTCATCATTAGGCAAAAGGTATTTTATTGGCATTGACAGTGCATCTGGCTAGAGTGACAAGTTGGCAATTCCAAAACTAGCTTTTGTGCATTATGAGTTTTTGAGACAGTGTCTGAAGGTTGATTTCCACTGACACGTTTTTGGCTGCGCACATTAACACACGTAAATTTTAATCATGTAAATAAAATAGAGGCAAGATAATAGTGCTGAGCTTAAACGAGAAGTTGAGTGAGGTTCAACTTTTACACTTTCAAACGACCTTTCATGCATTGCCTCTATTTATTTGGGGACATAAATTATTTTAGGCACGTACAAACTTAAAAATTCTGCGACACTGGAAATCAACCCTGAGTGAAAAATTAGCATTTCAAATGAACTGAACATGTCTTATATGGCTATGTCGATATCCTGTACTTTGCAAGTTTGTTTTTACACATTGTTGTGATTATTTTTATTTTGGCCTGCTTCTGATCATACGTTTCTATTTGGTTTTGTAACTACTGTATACAGTAACAACATTGTTTTCAGTGCTCCAAAAAAGTCACGCCTGATCAGGCCATCTGATATTACGCGATGGTGCGATTTCGCACAATTGACCTCAAATCGCATCCGATCACACAATTTGATGAAAATTGCATAATTTGTTAAAAAAATGCTAAATTCAAGTAAAGTAAACAATGAATTCTAACTTTATTTAGACATTTTCCCAATCTTAATGTTATTTAAGGTGATTTTCCACTAAAGAAAGCCTTGCAAGACATCTGAAACCTTCGATCGCAGTATCTGGGTAGCCATTTCGATTTCAGAGATAAGCAGTGTGGTCAGCAGTGTAAGGGCATCATGTAATATTAAGCAAGTGTCCTTTTTCTTTTGCGGTTCAAAGTAATTGGACAAAATTAACTATTTTGTTTTAAAATAGATGTTTTATTATTCCTTTACATTCAAATTGCTTTTTAAACAACATTAAAGTGGTTTTTCTCCTTTGAAACCTGGTAAAACAATGTAAATTAGCCCTGAAAAAATTGCATAATTTATCGCTTAATAGTCCTGTCTTATCGCACAATCTACCCGGAAAATATCGCACAATTTCTGATTTTTTATCGCACCCTATCAGATGGCCTGCCTGGTAATGTGGGACAGGTAGATTTTCTTGCTAAACAAGTAGCTTTAAAATCTCACTTGCCCAATGGACAAGAGTCCAGGCAATTCATCCTCTAACCTGGCCCTCTGATAGGGTGCGATAAAAAATCAGAAATTATGCGGCATTTTCAGGGCACATTGTGCGATGAGATAGGACTAATTAACATTGTTTTACCAGGTTTTAAAGGGGGAAAATCACATTAATGTTGTTTAACAGGCAATTTGAATGTAAAAGAATAATAAAACATGTATTTTAAAACAAAATAGTCAAATTTGTCCAATTATCTTGACCCGTAAGAGAAAACAAATAGAAAGAAAGGGAAAGGACACTTGTTTAATATTACAGGACGCCGTTACGTTACTAACCACACTGCTTGTCTCTGAAATGAAAATGGCTGCCCAGATACTGCAATTGAAGGTTTCAGATGTCTTGCAAGGCTTTCTTTAGTGGTAAATCACCTTAAATAACAATGAAATTGGGAAAATGTTTAATTAAAGTTAGAATTTCTTGTTTACTTTACTTGAATTTAGCTTTTTTTTTTACGAATTATGTGATTTTCCTCGAATTGTGTGATCAGATGTGATTTGAGGCCAAAATATGTGCAAAATCGCACCATTGCATAATATCAGAAGCCCTGTCTGACCAATGCTTCCTTTAAACAATGAGTTGGAGTCTTTTTGTTGCCATACTGTTGCCCTCCAACATGGCAGCCAAAACTACTTTTTACTTATATCTTGTTAAACATTTGATAGCTACACTCAGAGATGCTGTAAATATTACCATATCATCTTTTCAACATTTTCCTTGAAGTTTAAGTGCAAAATTTGTGTTCAAAAAGAGGTATTTCATAATTTTAAAAATCACATTTTGGTCCCATGACCAGCTAAGAACTTACTTTTAAAATTCTAAGAAAATGGTGCGGGTTTGAAAAACCAAATCACTTTTATTTTGTTTAAGATACGACCCACTAATCGTTTTTGAAAGGCAAAATCATATAACTTTCATTTTCATAAAAGCAATGTCACATGGCCTCTTATTGCAAATTGCATATTTACTTTTTATTTTTGGTGTTGTATGAATACAAGAAAACCTGGAAATAAAACAGTGTATCATTTACTTTTTCAGGTAAATTTGAACCTCCTATCTTTCACCCTAATGTATATCCATCAGGAACAGTATGTTTGTCTCTTCTGGATGAAGAAAAGGATTGGAGGCCAGCAGTGACTATTAAACAAGTAAGAAATCTGAATGAGCATGAGCAACCAAAGACGATGCCAGCTTAATGGCCTGGCATCAGCCAAAATGCTGTAAAAACCCAAAAGCCCCTGTGAAGTCATAAGTGCATCCCCAAAAATCACATACGAGAGACTGCTGACCAGCCTTGTCTGGAGTTTAACTTACTGGTAGTCTTAATTTCTTTTAGCCCAAGGCTGTGCTCTAAGGAAAAATGAAGGGAGCCCAGTGCTCTGAAACTGAAATCCAAGGCAAAAAGTTGTGAAAGAAAACTAAGATTTTCTAGTCACTGGAGAGCAAAAGTTGGATGCAAGGGGCCACTGGGCTCCACTAGAGCACAGACCTGTAGCCACATTTCAGATTAGGATTTTGTGTTAGAAGTGTATCAGTAATTTTGTGATTCATTTTCTAGGTTTTATTGGGAATTCAAGACTTACTTAATGACCCTAACATAAAAGATCCCGCACAGGCAGAAGCTTATACTATATATTGGTAAGTAACAGATGATCAGTAAAGATATACATATCATCTGGACTTTACAACTGGGTTGCCTGGTTCATTAGGTAAATTAAACTATGAAATTCATGTGATTTTTTCTGTCTGTTTTCGTGACAAAATTTTGAAAATGGGGACTAGAGCTTTGAAATGAGCTGCCACTTTGAGTAATGGAATTACTTTTCTGATCCACCAGCTTCCTTGTTTCTTTGCTTCACAAGAGAATGTGTTGTTAAAAAGGAACATTTAAAATATTAGAACTACCTTTTTATGTCATAAAAATAGTTTAAAGTACATGTAGTTCCAAGTATTTAAATGTTCCTGTTTTAAGAACAAATTCTCTGGTGAAGTGAAGAAACAAGATAGCTGGTGGATCAGAAAATTTCCTACTAAATCAGCACAGCACCTATACCTTTTAATACATTTTTAACAGAAAAAAATCACAGTTTGTTGTGAGTAAATGTGATCCAGATGCCTAGCTGTGTAGATGTTTGAATGTTAGTAGCACTATATAAAGTTGCATAATTTTACTGATTGTTTTTTGTTATGTATTTTTGCTTGCTTTGCATGGTAAAATCACTATTTTTATTTATTATGCTTTTTTTACAGCCAAAATAGAGCAGAGTATGACAAAAGAGTCAAGTCCCAAGCACAAAAATTTGCTCCCAAATGAAAAAGGATTAGCTATGGTAAACCTTTGCTATGAACAAAGAACTTTACTAAAAACAAGCAGAAGGACTAAATGCCTTATTCATCTTCTCCATGGGACATTCTACATGAAAAGGGGAAAAGGGAGATGTTACAAGATTATTTGTCTCTACTGGTTGTCAGTTTTGTTTATAAATGAAGAGAACATCATGTTGCAAATAATCGTCTTCAGAGGGTGTTGGTGCATTTTCATGCTACATGCAGTGAGATTACCCTATATTTTACAAGCTTCTTGTCTTTCTTTGCATCACTTTGTACTCAAGAGACATGGATTTTCAGTGATTTCTCAGTGGTCAAAAGCACCCAAGTGCACAGGTTTTGTTAAAGAAAGATGATAATATTACTGACTGTCTTACAGCTCTTTGCATTAATAAGGCTGATTAAAGCATCTTAATGGATATGTAGTTCTTTCTTATTAACTCTGTACAGTGGAACCTTGATTTAACGAACCTCTACACAATGAAAGTCCTCAGTATAAGGAACAATATTCCTAGCCCCAGTAAAAATAAAGTACATAAAAAAGAACCTCGATATAACAAAACCTCCTTATAGCGTACCTATTTTGTCAGTCCCTTGGCCATTCATTATATCGAAGTTCCACTGTATCTTGAAAACTTGTTTGAATTATTTCATTCGTGGCATGGTATGGCATAAATGTACTTGACATTTCACAGACATGATGATTATTTTTCTGTGTTGCTGTAAGTATTAGACAGCAAAGCTGTTCATAAAATAGTTTAGTTGAACCTCGATTATCTGGCCCTTGATTATAGGAACCAGACTTCTTGTTACCTTGACTTTTTTTCCTGAATAGTGATGCATTCTCACTTGCCTGATGAGAGGTAACAATTTTGTTTTGTTTGATAAATTGCCTTTGAAACAGGCTCCTGTGCTAAACAAGTGCTTTAACCTGAATGCTGAAACTGAGCTACTGGCTATTCCACAGATGATTTTTGCCGTTGTTGTGGTAATTGTCCTTTGAAATGATAGAAGTAGCAACAATGTTCATGTAATTTTTGATGATCAGAAATCTTGATTGTCTGGATGATTGAGGTTCTACTGTAATATACCTGGCAGATATAATCTAGGTGGGGGGGTGGGGGGGGGGGAAGAGATGATAGAGATTACTAATGCCAGGATTCCCTTTTCTCTGTCCATTCTACATAAAATTATATAACATATCCTCTGAAAAGGCTCCCATGTATAGCAGGAGGAACACGACTCCCTTTGCTCACTGATTTTCCTGTGTAGCCTGGAGAAGGAAAAAAATGACGGGGAGCCTGTAGACTTTATTTTGTTTGCACTCATCCATAATATCATATTCTTGTATCATGATCTGATTGGTCAGATCACTGACTGTTTACAATTAAGCAAAGAAAAATATGTGCAGAATTTGACAGGTGTAATAACCTTATTGACATGTTAGTGACATACACTGTATTTGTTACAGAATAATTGCAAGTGGGTGGATGGGCAGCATCAAAACCAAGTCCACAGGCTCCCCTCCCCTTTTTTTCTTCCCTCAGACCCTGCTGCAGATAGGGAGCCTGTCCGCAGGCCACAAAATATAACTTTTTATCTTTTTGGAACTTTCCTTATAGGCTGGAAAAAGAACAATTTTGTAAGCAGATTATGCTTAGTGTAATTGTTTTTTTTTTTTTTTCAAGCTTGAAAACGCACTAAGGGTAGGTCGAGATTCTACTGTTATTTTTTTGGTTCTACGTGTATTTTTTTGGTTCAGCGTTAGATTTTCATGTTTGTATGACCCCTAACTTATGACCCCTAACTTTCCAGATTGTCTTGCAACTTTCGAATTGCCCAATGCCTTTAATGTTTATGCAGTGATTGTTGCCGAAAGCATAGCTGAAATATTCAAAAAATTATTGTCATTTTCATTTTGGCCTTGTCCAAATGAAAAGCTGTTTTTCTATTATTTCGCCTATGCATTATAGATAAAATGATTATTATAATGTATTATAATATTGCATGTATGATTGGTCGTCTAGCTAAGCCTTCTCACTTAACAAAAGGTATTGAATTTATTTAACTAGAAAAATGGTAATATCTTTCACTCTTCATTAGACGTACAACAGAACTCTCCCTCATTCCACCCCAGAGAGCAAACCGATAAAACGAGCTCAAGTTTGGAAAAACAATTTCATACCAATTACTGTATAAAGTCAACCCAAGCCTTGAGTTGGTTTCCTTTGTTCACAGGAATGGGGGAAAGGTCTATAAACCTTTTTTTGCTGGCTTGGTATCAAATAACATTTAAAGTTATTGACAATGACACCTCTGCCTCGTGTAGTAGTTTATTTAAAACAGAATACCACATGGAATGTGTTGGTGTTTTGTGCGGTATTTATGTTGTAGTTGATTTTTTATCTCAGGTAATTTTTATTTTTCTTTTGTTAGTCTCGCTTGAGTAAGCAGCGAGACTTATAATCTTATAATTTTCTTCGTATTTATGACACAAAAGGGCGGTCCGAGCAGAGACCGTGGAAACTGGGGATAAGAATCATTGCGTGATCGGGGCCACGCATGTTTTGCGAAGAAAGCTTAGGAAAGATTAAATTTAGAGCTTTCCCGAAATGTGTCGGTCCACAAATTCTATCCCTTGAAAGCGTTGATTTCTTTGGAACAAGTGAACACTACTAAGTGCTCGGAAAAAAATAAGGATCTTAAAACTGCGATGATCGGGAGCACTTACCATTTGCACGGCAATTTTGGTGGAAAATTTCTGTCAAATGGTACTGGTATTTTTTTGGTACCAAAAACAGGAACGGGATTGAGTTGTACCATTTACAAAATACCCGTAAAGTTTCCGCTTTCTCAGGACATGGAGCCTGGCACTAGTAATCCAAACAAATGGTACAGAAAATTTCGGTCGTTTTGGTAAAAACGGGGGAAAAGGTATTACTTTTTTTCCGGAAAATTTCAACCGGGATGAACCGTTCCATTTGAATCCTCTCCGAAATTTCCGGGTTTCCATTCAAACGGTAAGCGCCCCGGGTGTTGTAAACTTGCATTGTACGCAAATTGCTCTTGTGATGAGCAGGCGGTTTATTTTCGGCGATGATTGAAATGACGTGCCATCACTTTTTTGATCTCTGGCAGTGATGTAATTTCCCTGGAATCGAGCCCCTTGAATTTTCGCGTATTTATACCAGTTATAAACGCGTATACCCTACGACCGTAGACGTACTTCCGGTCGTCGCTAACACGCGTACTAGATCAATTGAGAAACAAAAAGTATCGACGTCGATAAATTAGGAAGTAAAAATCTTTAGCGAGTAAATCCTGTTTCGTGTAGAATTAATCGCCTCATTTCTTGATCTACTTCCAAGCAAGCGAGACTGGTCGCCGCTGTAAGAGCGTTCTTGTTTTTACGTCATTAGCAAACATTACAGTACCCAAAAACGAAAGAAAAACAAAAATTACCTGAGATAACAAAATAACTACAGCTTTCACGCACGAGTTGTTGACTTAAAAATAAAATTCGAACGATGAGTGAGATTTCTGATACAAAAACCACGAGTGCCCGCACTTGTCATGAAGTATTCTATATACACCAATCTTAAATTGCGTAGTGCGTAAATCACCCGGGCCTGGTATAATACAACCGGTTAAGTTAAAAACCGTTTATTCACGTCCGTTACACACTGAAACACACGCTATATACAGCTAATTCGAGAAAGATTGTCGGAAAAGTGTGCACGTGACAATCCCGAAAGGTAATATGGGATATAATAAATACACTGTTCCAGACACTGTAGCTGTAAAACCTACCTTTTCTGCTTTCCTTTGGCATTCGCAAACATTTGTCCTTGTTCTCTCCTGCCATTCTTTTAAATTTCTTTAAAGAACGGTGAGCTCAAAACCACCCACAATACCTTTCAGGATTGTTGCGTGCACTTCTTCAGACAACCTTCCCGGAAATAGCTGTATGTATACATGCAAATTCCGTTAGGTCCCGAGTGTATTACAAGACACTTGCATTCGTACGCGTGCATCACTATACACTACATTAACACTACATTCCCTCCTTTCCTAAATGTTCAACAAATCAAAGTCTTGGAATTAACCTAGACACACGATAAAAAAAAAAAAGGAAAAAGAAAAAGAAGTTCGAGACATCCAGTTCAAGCCCTTATATGGCTGTATAACGCACAGGCGGTCTTACAGTCCTGGTTGACCTCCGAACAGGGAAATGCCTCGGCGTAAATCCTCCATTAAGTCCCCCGGGGGGCTTACTTATTTCAAGCCCATTTGAGTGGGGGCTTAATAGATACGGGGGGCTTATTTAAGAGGGGGGGCTTAATAGAGACGGGGGGCTTATTTAAGAGGGGGGCTTAATAAAGACGGGGGCTTATTTAAGAGAGGGGGCTTAATAGAGACGGGGGGCTTATTTAAGAGGGGGGCTTAATAGAGACGGGGGGCTTATTTAAGAGGGGGGGCTTAATAGAGACGGAGGGCTTATTTAAGAGGGGGGGCTTAATAGAGACGGGGGGCTTATTTAAGAGGGGGGGCTTAATAGAGACGGAGGGCTTATTTAAGAGGGGGGGCTTAATAGAGACGGGGGGCTTATTTAAGAGGGGAGGCTTAATAGAGACGGAGAGCTTATTTAAGAGGGGGGGCTTAATACAGACGGGGGGCTTATTTAAGAGGGGGGGCTTAATAGAGACGGAGGGCTTATTTAAGAGGGGGGGCTTAATAGAGACGGGGGGTTTATTTAAGAGGGGGGGCTTAATACAGACGGGGGGCTTATTTAAGAGGGGGGGCTTAATAGAGACGGGGGGCTTATTTAAGAGGGGGGCTTAATACAGACGGGGGGCTTATTTAAGAGGGGGGGCTTAATAGAGACGGGGGGTTTATTTAAGAGGGGGGGCTTAATAGAGACGGAGGGCTTATTTAAGAGGGGGGGCTTAATAGAGACGGGGGGCTTATTTAAGAGGGGGGGCTTAATAGAGACGGAGGGCTTATTTAAGAGGGGGGGGCTTAATAGAGACGGAGGGCTTATTTAAGAGGGGGGGCTTAATAGAGACGGGGGGCTTATTTAAGAGGGGAGGCTTAATAGAGACGGAGAGCTTATTTAAGAGGGGGGGCTTAATACAGACGGGGGGCTTATTTAAGAGGGGGGGCTTAATAGAGACGGAGGGCTTATTTAAGAGGGGGGGCTTAATAGAGACGGGGGGTTTATTTAAGAGGGGGGGCTTAATACAGACGGGGGGCTTATTTAAGAGGGGGGGCTTAATAGAGACGGGGGGCTTATTTAAGAGGGGGGCTTAATACAGACGGGGGGCTTATTTAAGAGGGGGGGCTTAATAGAGACGGGGGGTTTATTTAAGAGGGGGGGCTTAATAGAGACGGAGGGCTTATTTAAGAGGGGGGGCTTAATAGAGACGGGGGGCTTATTTAAGAGGGGGGGCTTAATAGAGACGGAGGGCTTATTTAAGAGGGGGGGGCTTAATAGAGACGGAGGGCTTATTTAAGAGGGGGGGGCTTAATAGAGACGGAGGGCTTATTTAAGAGGGGGGGCTTAATAGAGACGGGGGGCTTATTTAAGAGGGGGGGCTTAATAGAGACGGAGGGCTTATTTAAGAGGGGGGGCTTAATAGAGACGGGGGGCTTATTTAAGAGGGGAGGCTTAATAGAGACGGAGAGCTTATTTAAGAGGGGGGGCTTAATACAGACGGGGGGCTTATTTAAGAGGGGGGGCTTAATAGAGACGGAGGGCTTATTTAAGAGGGGGGCTTAATAGAGACGGAGGGCTTATTTAAGAGGGGGGGGCTTAATAGAGACGGAGGGCTTATTTAAGAGGGGGGGCTTAATAGAGACGGGGGGCTTATTTAAGAGGGGGAACTTAATAGAGACGGGGGGCTTATTTAAGAGGGGGGCTTAATAGAGACGGAGGGCTTATTTAAGAGGGGGGGCTTAATAGAGACGGGCGGCTTATTTAAGAGGGGGGCTTAATAGAGACGGGGGGCTTATTTAAGAGGGGGAACTTAATAGAGACGGGGGGCTTATTTAAGAGGGGGGCTTAATAGAGACGGAGGGCTTATTTAAGAGGGGGGGCTTAATAGAGACGGTTGGCTTATTTAAGAGGGGGGGCTTAATAGAGACGGAGGGCTTATTTAAGAGGGGAGGCTTATTTAATTTAGAAGTGACGACGGTATCAGTTCCCCACAAAGAACTAAACTATAAAGTGGAAAGTTCAAGTATAAGAAGTTTTAGGTCATGCAGCTGAGGATCAGAATCAAATGCGAACTTCCAGTTGGTAACTCCATTGCTGCGCCAATTAAACTGGCTCTCTGTTAAGCAACAGTTGTATCTCAGAGATGCTGTAATGACTTATAAATGCGTGAACAACCTTACACCAATGTATCTTAGCTCTAACGTAAATCAGAGAACCACTATTCACTCAAGATACACGCGCAACCGAAATGATCTGGCCATTCCGTTATTCAGGACAGTCTCAGGGCAGCGCTCGTTTGCGTACAGGTCGGTTAAGATCTGGAACGATCTAAAAAGCCCTTTGAAGTCGTCCACATCTGTTGCGACATTTAAAAAGAAACTAAGGGACAGCATACAAAGTGCCGACATTGTAATATAGTATTAATGTATCCAGATTGATTTTTCGTCTTATCTTATAATATTATTTGTAGTTATAGTAGTAAGTAGTTTTTCATTTTATTGTAAATAGTTTCTTTAAAACCTTTTAGAGGAGATACTATTAAAGTTTATCAGTTTATCAGTTTAAATAGAGTTAGTTTAAATAAACTATCTCGGATCAGTCCACATGAAGTTTTAGGGTCGTGAGTGATTAATACAGTCTATCATTTATTAGTGAAGAATAATTAGGGGTGGGGAGGGGGGGGGCTTATTAACTTTTTTCCCCTAAAAAGAGGGGGCTTATTAGAGGGAGGGGGTTTATTTGAGAGGGGGGGACTTAATAAAGGATTTACGGTGGGTTGTACTCGAGAATTTTCAGATACTTTAGACGTTCCTGGAATTTCACTTGGCACCGATACGTCTGTCGGTCCTGTCGTCTCTGAAATCTTGCTTGCTCCTGGCTCATCCGCCGGCCCCGCAGAACCCGCCAGTTGGTCTCCGTTGCCATTGGATACATCACTGTGCTAGTTGTACTTCTTTACAAAAGCAGTGTTCCTTAATTTTCAGTTCAGTACCAACAACCTGAGTTCTATTTGTAAGATAGTTTCTGAACCACTCAAGGGCAATACCTCTTATCCCATAATGCTGTAGTTGTTCAATGAGTATTAAGTGATTTACAGTGTCAAATGCTTTGGAGAGATCAAGAAAATATTAAATTAATTATTCTTTATTTTCAATTGTTTCAGTAATTTTTGTAGTCAGTGTAGTTGTTGCCGTAAATACATAAATATATCGAAACCCCATCAGATTGCGTAGACTACCCTTTAATACTATTATCTTACCAACAGCCTTCAAAAAGCATCCAAATAGTCGCCTGGATTAGCCAAAACAACAGAACCGCAAATCCTGCAAGAGAACGGCACATCGTGTCCCGCGCACTTTCTTTTTAACTTGTGGATTACGCGTAGCGTAAGGAGTTATTGTGGGCACTGCGATATGCAAATGTTCACTCAGTTGTAAGACAGCTTTCGAAAATCAATCGCGAAAGCGCCCGAAATCAAAACGACAACTATCGTATATCGTTCCCGTTCCGCGATGTGCTGATTTTGTACATTTCACAGGAGTCACAGGACGATTGTCTTCATGCGGACTTTCAATGTTTCAAATTAGCACTATGGCCAACTTTGAGACAGAGGTTTATGAACTTTTGAAGCTTTTTGACTCGTTCAGGGGATAAACATGACACTGAAAGATCAGCAATTGCTCTTTGACTCCCTAGCTAAGCTGGTCCAAGCTCACGATTTTTTAACTTTTCTCACGACAAGACTCCCAATCTCCGTCATGGTTTTTAGTGAAATATCATTCTGAAATGAATAAATAAAGCTCTACCGTATTCAAACATCGTCGACCGGCAGAATTTCATCGGCAAAAGTGTTAAAGATGGTTAATTTAACGCGTGGCTTATGAGACTGTTCACAGTCCCCAATGTGATCGTCGAAATATAGTGCGTCTTACCGTTTATGGCGGCCACCTTGATTTTCAAATGTACCGAAGGGGCGGGCGTCGGGAGGCCTTGGCGGATTGTGCTAGCAAAATTTTAGGCATAATTGGAGCAAAAAAGGATACTTTTTGAAACGCCGGAGCACTGCCACGACATAATTAGAAACTTTTAGCACTTTTTGGAGCATAATTTCATAAAATTTAGTAAATATGGTGCATTTTCTACAGAAAAATTTGCTATAGTTTGAGTTAGTTTAAATCAAAAGAGTACAATATTCTTTTGGTTCAGTCCGCTATACAAGTGTGATCGTTAAGTCGTTGAAGGCATTTTACCAACGGTTCAGAGATGCGAGCAGCTAATTTAGACAGTTGAGGGCCGAGACAAACTGCCATAAAACACAAATAAATTTACAACAACAGTTTATTTGAAAAACATCATAATTTGGTGTCGTTATTGCGCGCCTATATGTACAGAATCTACGTCATTTTGTGAGCATAATTTCGGCAGGGGCATAATTTGGGAACTCTGGCATGATTTGGCAAAATTTGGAGCACTGCTAGTAGTATAATATGCCACTTTTAGGAGCACAATCCGCCAAGGCCTAGCGTCAGGGATTATAGCTGTAGGGGGAGGGGGGCAAGAAAAATTTTTCTTGCTTCCTACAAAACCTCCCCCGCCCCTTAAGTAGTTTTGACGCTCATGCAAGATGGCAGCCCGTAACGAAAAACGCTCGATCTCGACCATCTTACGGAAAAATAGAGGACTGTGAACAGTCTAACACATCGGTGGTCCGGTGTTCGACCTGCCGATGGAAAAATTTTTTTTGGTCCTTTTGTTTGTTTTATTTTTTGTTTCAGTTTCGTAAGACATATTTTCATTTTTTGACAGACTTAAAATATGCCGGTAAACTAATTGCAGGTTCATTATATCAGCTTTCATGTCTAAAATACAGTAATTAATAAACCACAAGTTAGCCTTAGGCACCCTTTGATTCTTTCTCCCAGCTTGCACCCTGTGACTCAAAGGGGCCTCTGCGGAGGAGAGAGATCGCATAGGTTAAGGGTTCGAATCCTGTACAAAACTGAATTGTTTTCAGTCTTTCTTTCAGAGTATATTTAGTGAAGGGTGGTAGTGCAAATAAGACTTCGCCATATGGTTGAATAATTTGGTCTGAAGTTGAACTTCCATATTTTCAGTAGCACTCGGTAACACTGATCAAAACAACTCAGTTTAAGAGTCAAAGAGAGGAATGATTCTTTGAGCCTCGCACTTGCCTTGCAAGCAGGCTTGCTAGCATATGCTAAAACTTCAAAAGACTCCCTTCTAATACATGAATATAAAAATAAATCTTGAAATTTCACGCCATCTAATTTATAATAGGAACTTTCCTTTTTCTTTTCAAAAAAAGATTAAAAAACATTTGCACTGGTCGGTAATTTAAACCACGGGTTCTTTCCCTTTTTCCCTAACTTAAACTTCTCAGTAACGTGTTATTCTTAGATAAACAGTAGTCTTGTTTCTAAACAATTAATTAATAGCAAATCATATTACGATAGTGCTGGGACGAGATGTCAAAAGTTATTTTTCATCGTTTGTCTTGTTTTAAGATACCTTTGAACAAGGGCAAATATAATGACATGATTTGAATCACATTTGTCTCACATTTCCTCTAGACAAATCTGATAACAGATTTGTCTCACATTTGGGACATTTGTTGGGTGGACAAATCTGACATCCGTTGTCTTGGAGGCAAATATCCCTTTTTTCGTCCAGTGCCAGTCGCTGTATATATCATACAACGATTTGGGAAAGGTGTACAGTGGAAAATAACCCACAGGCTTTTTTAAGGCTTGAATAACTACAGATAGTATAAAGATCTTTTCTATGACATTCTGTACTATAGTTACTGTTTACTGCACTTGCAAAATAGCAAAAGACGCTTTCAGAATTGTGCTTTACGTTACAACCTTAGACTCTTACTGATGCAAATATTGTGTTGCGTTTTAGCGAATTTGTTGAAAAGAATTCAAAAATCAGGTTTCGTCCATCCGTTTAAGCACGTTCGTAACCACGATTTGTTTCAGTGAGTTTCACTTCATTAGTATTTAGTTCGGTTTCGTCAGAGTCGTTGTTCAGTACAAATAGCGATTTTGTGACAGCTCTTCATCAAGGAAAGAAAATGAGCAGCAGTACAGTGATAGACGTGTTTGGTCACATTCTTTACAGTTTTACTCGAGGTGTAACTGAGCACCATAATCCAGATGAAGCGGAATTCACTGAAGAATCTTTTGGATACAGTCCTCTGGAAAGTACTAGACGAGAGTGGTATCTTCATCCTGTTGATGAACTTATTTACCAAGAATACAGCAACAGAGAAGCAACAAGCCTTGACTATCTAGCCCCTTATAGTTTTAATATAGAAATACACGACGCAAGTTTTATAGAAGAGAGCACAAAAAACCCGGGGACAGATCAAGATGACGACATAACCATGGTTTGGAGGCGTCTGAGACCAAGCATTCAACGTACTATTTTAAAATCAATGTACTTCGGAGCTTTGATTTCGCTTTTAGCATCTTTACTTGTAGGGATGGTATACACGCTGGTGTCTTATATATCCTTTAAAACTATCCACATCTGTCAATACTACCCGCTAAACTCAACGTCACTACAGGTGCAATGGGTGAGGTCAATGTCGGATGTAGGTGGCTGCGCTTTCCTATATATCTGGCTCTTCGCACTCTTAAACTTTCTCTTTCGACCCTTTCAGTTATACGGTATTAAAGGAAAACTGTTCTTTGTTTGCCTTATCACATATTTTCTGGACACCATTTATCGCGTTGCCCTCCAGACTCTTGGGATATCTCATTCCTACGTTTCGAATCCAGTGAAAATTCCTCTCGCTGCTTTGTTTCTCATCAATCAAGTTTTGCAAGTTCATTTTATAATCAGATGCATTTGTAAAAGGTCACGAAAAAAAATCAGGGCTCAGTTGTTCTTCAAAATGATCTCACCAACTTGCTTTAGTACCTTGAGTTTTTTCCTTGTAGCTTCCTTGATTTATCCGGCATATAACAAAGCAGATGCCGATAAAAAACTATTGATTGCAACTTTCGCCCCTTTAGTGGGAGTTCTTGTAAAGGTTACCTCCCGTATTTGTGTTCAAACGTTGTATAACATCACTCATCCGGGGTATTCTTACGTATTATTATCGCCGTTGTACTGTGGATCATCGATCGTTTTTCGAGTTTTGCAAGCTGATCTTGGTAGCTTATACAACATTGCCATCCTGGGAATAATTCACGGCGCTGCAGAAGTCATTGAACGAAGCACCATGGTTTTCATTGATCACATTTGTCACATGTTGCGGAAAAGAAAATCAGTACCTTGGGGAAGCTTTCGTACTCCTCGCCGTGAAAGACTCATGGCCGATATCGCCATTATGAGCATGTTGTATGAATCAACTGCCATTGTGTCTGTGAATGGATATTTGTTCTTGTATCAATTTGTATACCTAAAGGGAGAGTCCTTCGTTAATTTACTCCAATCATTCGCAATTCACACCGCAGTCTCTCTCGCGATTGAGTGGGTGTTTAACAGCGTTTCTTTAGCGATTGAAACTCGTTATCAAAACATGCCTGTCATGGCTGTTTGGAGAAGAAGATGGAAGCGCCACATTTTAGTAGCAATCGTAAATGCTGTGCCAATGGCTATTTGGACCAGCACTAATTTTTTAGATATTTTGCATGGACGTTTCACCGAAATCTCAACTGAGCCATGCAAAATGCCATTTACTCGATAATAACACTCACTTTATATAGAACCTATCAAAGATTAGCTAAGATTTACTTGCTGTAACGAGATGTTAAAAAGAAGAGGGGTTCATAGTGCTGACCTTGGTCGCTTCACGTCAGCTTTAGTTACTCTCGAATTTCAGAGTAGCTTACATGAGCTAATATCTTCGAGGGAAGAAATATGTTAAATACCTAACAAGAATACACTATACTGATTTATACTTAAAGTAAATAGTTTTAACAATTAGTTATAACCCACCGATTAGTTTTCGCGCGATTTTAATGGCTGTTTTGGGGCACGTGGTGGCAAATCGGAGGGCGGGTATCACCAGACGATACACCCGTCCGCGTCGACTCATTTGCCCTACGATTTTTGAATGAATGAATAAATGACTTGTTTATTGAAACCTTTTGCAGCTTAGAGCTGAATTGCAGGTACAAGTCAGTTAAACAGAAACAATAAAAATTAAAACACCAATAGTACATTTTACGGTTACAATGGCAGGGCAGTAAATTATCGATTTGAACGTGTACAGTTAGCCGAAGATGAGTGAACAATTCTGCATGCTTTGAATTAAAGGGAAGATTGGGTTTTCAGCACTAATTCTTTAACAAAATTGACACAAGCATCTTCACGACGTTGCCTTAAGCTTGCGATCCCTGCTAGTGCGTCTTCGTATGAAAGAAAGGGATGACTGAATGGAGAGTGCGCGCTTCTGGATTTTCTCCATGTCATTGGCCAGGTAGTTGGGGAGATTAGTAAAAGCAGCCGCTGCATATTCAAGTACAAATCTGACAAGTGAACAATAGACAATGGCAATGGGATGGACTCCACTCTTTCACGCGAGGGAGTGCTCCTTTCTTTCCACGCGTTAACTTCCGGGAATAGCCTCTTCCACGGTTTTTCAACTTCTCATGGACCAGTTAGGGAAAATCCCTGGAAACCACTTGAAAGAACGTCTTAATATTAGTAAACTTGCCCAGTTTGTAAGTGATACGTGTCAAGCAAGTAAAGATATAGCTCTGCAAAGTGCGGAAATTTAGAGACGTTTGTATGGTGGGGGCAAGTTTGTGTCCCCCATCATACAAACGACTGTAAAATGTGGTGACTTTGAGGAGCTATGTCTTTGTTAGTTGTCAACAATCACTTTCAAACTTGACAATTGTACTAAACGCGCTCTTTCCAGCAGAGTCGACGGATTTTCTCTGACTTATCCTTAAAAAATTTTGCAAAACGTAAAAAGGTCTATTTGAATTGTTTGGTACGTTAGCCTTGGTCAACCTGGTCAGTGGAAGTATTAGAAAGTTGTGATTTTTGGTGGGGCCTGGGACTAATACCCCTCGACTTTTTCACTTGCTGTTACATCATCGGTCGCAACATTTCCACTTTGGCACTTCAATAGGCGATGTCTGTGGATATTTCAATATTGTGAAGCATCATTCGTAAGTGAAGGAAGATGGATTGCTCTACAGAAGAACAACTGGATTCTGTGTCTGGGTTCAGAACTAACCCTGAAGCTTAGTATCATAGCCTTTTCCGGTTATAATTCTAGCTCTGGTCCCCTGCTGCAAGAGCTAGGATGAGGGGCTTTCTATGGGCAGAATCAAGCTCCTCGCTTTAGAAATGTTCGAGGTGTACAACAATATATGGCAACTGAATATCAATGCCAAAATGTTTTGAAAATGAGGTCCACCTATGACTGACTAGGGGCTCCACTTTCAATTGCCTCAGTCCCAAAACCAATTATGGCAAAAGCGTTTTGGCCTTCAATTTGCGTCCAAGGACCGTAGACTCTGATCTCAGATGGAAACAAGGGCCTGCAGAAAAGATCAGTATATAGTGGTTTGCACGAACTGAAAGAGTCAGTATGACGGATTCGTCTATTTTTATTTAAGATTTTTGAGACTGAAAACCGCATAGATTACAATTGGTTCACCTTCAAGACCCTTTCCAATTTAAAACTTTTGACACACTAACAATCTCAGACCAAGAACCGTGAAATTCAACCACCTGATTTTTCTCAGGGATCGATTGAACAATAATTTCCATACATTTTCCTATTAGTAAACTGAGAGCGGTGTGATTACATGATCAGTGATGCATCGCGGAAAGCAAGGTTCCGAATAGTTGGCCATGTGGAAATGCCTAACCGGTCCCTGCTAAACTACTAGTTTGTCAAAATAACACAACAACAACAACAAATGCTTTATTTGCATGACCATAAATGAATTACAGTATTGCAAAAGCTATTAGTCTAAATTTAAGAACTAATGCAACTAATTAGTACGTGCAAAACATTACAAAACGTTACAGTTCTCATTCATTCATTCATTATGTCAATTTGGTTCTTAATTCAAAGCATTGCGAGATAAATGAAACTAATTGACAGTTAATCAAATAATCAGAAGAATTCATGAGAAGAGATATTAAAGTATCGTGTGAAAGTGATTTGAAGTCAGGTATTTTAGTTTCTAGTTTGGAGAAAAATGCGTCTCTGATCTGAGAATAAGCCTTACAATCTAGTAAGAAATGATTTTCATCTTCAATTTTGTTACCTGAACAAAAGTAACATATCCTTTCATCGCGAGGGATTTTTTTGTATCTACCTGTTTCAATTCTAAGTTGATGACTACTTATTCTAAATCTAACCAATGCTTTTCTAGCAGGGTTTTTTCTTGTTAAAGCTAGGTACGGCGAGGGGCTATATTCGTCTTTGATTGTACAATAAAAACTGAGTTTTTGTGATTGTTGAAGGGTCTGATTCCAGTAATAGACATATTTATTTTGCATTATGCCGATATACCGATTAACTATTGAGTCACTCAATGAAATACAGGAAAAGTCATAGTTTAGATCATAGTACTCAACCATTTTCACGATATTAGAGTAAAAGCTAGTTTTTCCGTTATGGTGAAGGTCAATTGAAATTTGTAAGGCCTGTCTAACTATAGAATCTTCATCTTTACCTATCAGATAGTCTAAGTAATTTAGAATCTTTTTATTTATATCAATGATCATGGGGAATTTACCGACTTACACTGTTGCATGACATTCAAAAGACCCCTGTAGGGTTAGAAAACAATTTGTTCACACTGTTGAAGCCAAAAATTTCCACCTTTCCATGCCTTTTCACTAGTTTATGATACTAAACCCTTGCTGCTCTTGAAATTCGTCTCTTATGTTAGTGAAAAATAATTGTGTCAAGACTTCGCCAATTTTAACAAGCTCAATAGTTAAAAAAATAACGAGCAATGTGTAATCAAGCTACCGTGTTACCTCACAACTTGGCAGAGAATGCCCTGTTTCCAGTAGGCTGGGCACCCTTAGAATTAATTGTAGAAAGTCAAAAGCACCAATGCAACCATAGCATCGTCCTTTTATCACCAGGCTGCACAGAGGACATAGGCGGATATTGCTAGTTCCACATTTTTCTTGTTTTAAATAACCCAATTAAGTTGACGACAGAGACTCATTTGTAACCAGTTTGCTCATGGATTGGTTATCCTGCATTGAGAAACGCAGCCGTTTGCTCAGGTTAATTATGGAATTTGTGGATTTTTCGAATGTTATTTGCCCTGCCAGAGTTGGATCGATATATTTCCGAGTAAACAAGGTCAAAGACAATGAAAAGCAGCCTCGCGAAGGCAAGCGGCTGTTGAGGGCCGCCGTACAAAAGCGGTCGTCTTGTAATTGAACAGCTAACAGGATTAGAGTGGGTGAAAAAAAAAAACCATAAACAAACAGACGCGATAGACCTAACCCCCGAAGCAATAAAGTTTCGTGACAGAAAAATCAAAAGAAATTAGAGGTTTTTTGAGGGCGCTGTAATAAGCGAGCACGTGTTTGGCATAGCGGAACCATTAAGCGCGCATGTCCGCATGTGCACTACTTCCTCATGGATCAAAGATTTTTGACTTCTACAAAAAGCACATCCCAATATTTGGCACCTTTCATCAGCTGTAATAGGGTGATTTTACTTAACCCGTGAAATAGGTAGTAGAATACTCCGCATTATTATGCACTAATTCTATTGTCTTCTTATGTTTATTTGTAGCTTTTGCACTAGTTG
This sequence comes from Porites divaricata, assembly GCA_038088405.1. Taxonomy (NCBI): domain Eukaryota; kingdom Metazoa; phylum Cnidaria; class Anthozoa; order Scleractinia; family Poritidae; genus Porites; species Porites divaricata. Next base: position 2,429,239 of record JBBMOI010000019.1, on the reverse strand, counting down.
TTATTAACAGTTTCTCGGGTCAAGTAAAATCGCCATAACACCCCACTGTAGGTCAGTCACTGAGCAACCCTATACTACTATCGATCAGAGGTAGATGCAAGACAATGCAAGCATGCTTATAAATGAGTTCATGGCTGCAAGGTGAGGGACCCTTCACAGTTAAAGGAACCATACATGATGGGTGGTCAGCGGTCATGGCGGACGGACGTGAAATTTCTCGATCCTCCATTTTGTCGTTGTTCGTAAGGATTACTGTGCTCACATGTCTACTAAAAAGCTTGTTAAATAGTAGAACATGCGGAAATGTTGGTAAAGATGATTTAGTCACCCATTTTTCAGTATATCCGCCTCGGAATAGTCGCCTTCCAGGAGCTGGTCAAACGTCGAAGCGGACACGTGGCCGGAGATTTCTTTCCGCTCGTATCTCATTTTATCCTAATTCACAGTCCTGCTTTAATTTATCGCGACTTATAGTGAGTGGAGATATCTGCCCTAATCCCGGTCCATCAGCTAGGTAGTAGAATACTACGCATTATTATGCACTAATTCTCTTGTCTTCTTATGTTTATTTGTAGCTAGTTGCACTAGTTGTTATTAACTGTTTCTCGGGTCAAGTAAAATCACTATAACACCACATTGTAGGCCAATCAGTGAGCAACCCTATACTACTATCAGAGGTAGATGCAAAATAATGCGAGCATGCGTACAAATGAGTTCATGGCTGCAAGGTGAGGCACCCTTCACAGTTAAATGAACCACACATGATGCCAAAAGTAGTCTTGCCTAATTAGAAAGCAAGACATGGTCATTCTACGTACGTGCTTTTTGCAAGGCCGGTGTCTTCGGTGTCTATTCAATCTTTTCTATTACGTCATTTGGTGATCACAACCATCCAGGCCCCAGTTGTTCGAAAGGTGGATAGCGCTATCCACTGGATAAATTACTATCCACTGGATAGCGCAATTGGATGTCGTAATACTTATCCTCTGGATAGCGATTTATCCGGTGGATAGCGCTATCCAGCTTTCGAACAACCGGGGCCAGAACACCAAGAAACTAACTCAAAGCCGGTTGACACGAGACTTGAGCTGAGAGAGACTGGGGTCAGATTCAAGTATAGGTGTCTGAGATTTCTCAAAGATGGGTATAATATTCCGCGATGCTGCAGGAAAGACGCATCTGCTCAGAGCTAATGAGCGGGTCATGATGAGGCAGGGAAAAGGTAAACTATCATTATCAGTTCTCTGTTGGCTGTTAGCTCAGTTGGTTGAGCGCTGCAGCGGTATCGCATAGTGTAAATGTTAGGTTTCCTGTGCACTAGGCCCAGTCTGCGCCGAGGTTTGCTCGTTCGACACGACGTCAAACCTCGGCACACATATGCTTTTATCGCCTTTTATTTTTGCCTTTATTTTTCGAATAAGGATCGTTTAACTAGACTCACATCGAAGGAAGAGAACGTTTCGGAATCATTATGGATATTGCAGCAATCTTCAAGGTTACGGACACGGACACTTGCTTGTTTGTAAGGAATTTCTTGTACGGTATTGCATTCGAACAGTGTGCTGAGCGTAGATGATCGCATCGAATATAACGTAGAATTGAATTACAAAACAAAAAAACAAAAAAACGGGCAACGGGCTTAGGAATTGTGGACCTTGATAAAAGTTTTCGAAATTTGATGACTTTGAAGTCTTAATGCAAATATCTGAAATATTGCGTTGCCTATTAGCGAATTTGCTGACAAGAATTCAAAAATCAGATTTCGTCCATCCGTTTAAGCACGTTCGTAACCACGATTTGTTTCAGTTTCTTTCGCTTCATTAGTATTTCAGTTCGGCTTTGTTAGAGTCGTTATTCAGTACAAATAGCGATTTTGTGACAGCGCTTTACCAAGGAAAGAAAATGAGTAGCAGTACAGTGATAGACGTGTTTGGTCACATTCTTTACAGTTTTACTCGAGGTGTAACAGAGCACTATAATCCAGAGGAACCGCAATTCACTGAAGAATCTTTTGGATACAGTCCTCTGGAAAGTACTGGACGAGAGTGGTATCTTCATCCTGTCGATGAACTTATTTACCAAGAATACAGCAACAGAGAAGCAACAAGCCTTGACTATCTAGCCCCTTATAGTTTTAATATAGAAATACACGACGCAAGTTCTATAGAAGAGAGCACAAAAAACCCGGGCACAGACCAAGATGACGACATAACCATGGTTTGGAGGCGTCTGAGACCAAGCATTCAACGTACTATTTTAAAATCAATGTACTTCGGAGCTTCGATTTCGCTTTTAGCATCTTTACTTGTAGGGATGATATACACGCTGGTGTCGTATACATCCTTTAAAACTATCCACATCTGTCAATACTACCCGTTAAACTCAACGCCACTACAGGTGCAATGGATGAGGTCAATGTCGCACGTAGTTGGCTGCGCTTTCCAATATATCTGGTTCTTCGCACTCTTAAACTTTCTCTTTCGACCCTTTCAGTTACACGGTATTAAAAGAAAACTGTTCTTTGTTTGCCTTATTACATATTTTCTGGACACCATTTATCGCGTTGCCCTCCAGGCTCTTGGGATATCTCATTCCTACGTTTCGTATCCAGTGAAAATTCCTCTCAATATTTTCTTTCTTCTCAATCAATGTTTGCAAGTTCATTTTATAATCAGATGCATTTGTACGAGCGCACGAAAAAAAATCAGGGCTCAGTTGTTCTTCAAAATGATTATACCAAGCTGTTTTAGTTTCTTGAGTTTTTTCCTTGTGGCTTCCTTGATTTATCCGGCATATAACAAAGCAGTTGCCGATAAAAAACTATTGATTGCAACTTTCGCTCCTCTAGTGGGACTTCTTGTAAAGGTTACCTCCCGTATTTGTGTTCAAACGTTGTATAACATCACTCATCCGGGGTATTCTTACGTATTATTATCGCCGTTGTACTGTGGATATGCGATCGTTTTTCGAGTTTTGCAAGCTGATCTTGGTAGCTTATACAACATTGCCATCCTGGGAATAATTCACGGCGCTGCAGAAGTCATTGAACGAAGCACCATGGTTTTCATTGATCACATTTGTCACATGTTGCGGAAAAGAAAATCAGTACCTTGGGGAAGCTTTCGTACTCCTCGCCGTGAAAGACTCATGGCAGATATCGCCATTATGAGCATGTTGTATGAATCAACTGCCATTGTGTCTGTGAATGGATATTTGTACTTGTATCAATTTTTATACCTAAAGGCAGAGTCCTTCGTTAATTTACTCCAATCATTCGCAATTCACACCGCAGTCTCTCTCGCGATTGAGTGGGTGTTTAACAGCGTTTCTCTAGCGATTGAAACTCGTTATCAAAACATGCCTGTCATGGCTGTTTGGAGAAGAAGATGGAAGCGCCACATTTTAGTAGCAATCGTAAATGCTGTGCCAATGGCTTTTTGGACCAGCACTAATCTTTTAGATATTTTGCATGGACGTTTCACGGAAATTTCAACTGAGCCATGCAAAATGCCATTTACTTGAGAAATTTCACTTTATATATATAAAAATATTTAAATACATAACAAGAATACACTATATTTAGTTTTAACAAATATATCTAGTTATAACCCACCAATTAGTTTTTGCGCGATTTTATTGACTATTTTGGGTCACGTGGTGGCAAATCGGAGGGCGGGTATCAGACGATACACCTGTCCGCGTCGACTCATTTGCCCTTCGATTTTTGAATGAATGAATAAATGACTTGTTTATTGAAACCTTTTGCAGCTTAGAGCTGAATTGCAGGTACAGGTCAGTTAAACAGAAACAATAATAATTAAAACACTGATAGTTCCTTTTACGGTTACAATGGCAGGACAGTAAATTATCGATTTGAGCATGTACAGTAAGCCGAAGATGAGTGAACAATTCTGCATGCTTTGAATTAAAGGAGAGATTGGGTTTTCAGGACTACTTCTTTAACAAAATTGACACAAGAATCTTCGCGACGTTGCCTTAAGCACGCGATCCCTGCTAGTGCGTCTTCGTATGAAATTAAGGGAAGACTGAATGGAGAGTGCGCGCGTCTGGATTTTCTCCATGTCATTGGCCAGGTAGCTGGGGAGATTAGTAAAAGCAGCCGCTGCATATTCAAGTACAAATCTGACAAGTAAACAATAGACAATGGCAATGGGATGGACTCCACTCTTTCACGCGAGGGAGTGCTCCTTTCTTTTCACGCGCTAACTTCCGGGAATAGCATCTTCCACGGTTTTTTAAATTTTCATGGATCAGTTAGGGAAAATCCCTGGACACCACTGGAAAGAACGTCTTAATATTAGCAAACTTGCTCAGTTTGAAAGTGATACGTGTCAAGCCAGTAAAGATATAGCTCTGCAAAGTGGCGGAAATGTAAAGACGTTTGTATGGTGGGGGCAAGTGTGTGCTCCCCATCATATAAATGTTTGAAAAATTTCGTGACTTTGAGGAGCTGTCTTTGTTAGTTGTCAACAAATCACTTTCAAACTTGACAATTTTACTAAACGCGCTCTTTCCAGTAGAGTCGACGGATTTTCTCTGATCGACTTATTCTTAAAAAATGTTGGAAAAAAAACATAAAAAGGTCTATTTGAATTGTTTGGTACGTTAGTCTTGGTCAACCTGGTCAGCCGAATTATTAGAACGTTGTGATTTTTGGTGGGGCCTTGAACTAATAGCGCTGGACTTTTTCACTTGCTGTTACATTATCGGTCGCAATATTTCCACTTTGGCACTTCAATAGGCGGTGTCTGTGGATATTTCAATGTTGTGCAGGGGCGTAGCCAGGATTTTTCAAAGGGGGGGGGGGGGGGGGGGTCACAGAGGCTACTCACCAGATCACCATCCGGGGACCGCCGACTATATATGGTTTATACCGCTGCTTTCCCTCGTGTATCAACGGGCTCAGTCGTGTTATCGCGGCATGAAGGCCCTTATTAACTAAAGACAAGAGCCGTTGACGAAAATACTTTACAAAAAAAAAAAACAAATTAAGTGGGCTTTTCAACAATGGCTTTTACGGCGAAGATATTGTCATGGCGTTTTCGCCAACTGAATATTGTAGGTTGTTTGCTCAAAAGAAGGCCTACCAAGGCGGGGAGGGGGTCACGGGCACCCCAGGACCGCCCCTAGCTACGCCCCTGTTGTGAAGCATCATTCGTAAGTGAAGGAACATGGATTGCTCTACAGAAGAACGACTGGGTTCTGGGTCTGGGTTCAGAACTAACCCTGAAGCTTAGTATCATAACCTTTTCCAGTTATAGTTCTAGCTCTGGCCCCCTGCTGCAGGAGCTAGGATGCGAAGGGCTTCCTATACGCAGAATTAAGCTCCTCGCTATAGAAATGTTCGAGGTGTACAACAATATATGGCAACTGAATACCAATGCCAAAATGTTTTGAAAATGAGGTCCACCTATGACTGACTAGGGGCTCCACTTCTAGATTTCAATTCCTTCTTTCCAAAACCAATTATGGCGAAAACATTTTGGCCTTCAATTTGCGACCGAGGACCGTGGACTCTGATCTTAGATGGAAACAGGCGCCTGTAGAAAAGATCAGTGGTTTGCACGAACTGAAAAAGTCAGCATGGCGGATTCTTTTATTTTTATTTAGATTTTTGAGACTGAAAACCGCATAGATTACAATTGGTTCACCTTCAAGAACCTTTCCAATTTAAAACTTTTGACACAACTAACAATCTCAGACCGAGGACCGTGAAATGACTGAAATTCAACCACCAGAATTTTCTCCGGGATCGATTGAACAATAATTTCCATACATTTTCTTATTAGTAAACTGAGAGCGTGTGCTTACTTGATTAGTAATGCATCGTGGGGGTCAAGGTTCCGAATAGCTGCCAATGTAAAAATGCCTAACCGGTCCCTGCTAAACTACTAGTTTGTCAAAATAACACTGCTGCATAACATTCAAAAGATCCCTGTCGGGTTAGAAAACAATTTGTTCACACTGTTGAAGCCAAACATTTCCACCTTTCCATACCTTTTCACTAGTTTATGATACTAAACCCGTGCTTCTCTTGAAATTCGTCTCTTATGTTAGTGAAAAATAATTGTGTCAGGACTTCGCCAATTTTAACAAGCTCAATAGTTGAAAAATAACGAGCAATGCGTAATCAAGCTACCGTATTACCTCACAACTTGGCAAATGCCCTGTTTCCAGCAGGCTGGGCACCATTAGAATTAATTGTAAAAAGTCAAAAGCACCAATGCAACCATAGCATCGTCCTTTTATTACCAGGCTACACAGAGGCTACATAGGCGGATATCGCTAATTCTACATTTTTCTTGTAAATAACCCAGTTAAGGTGGCTCGACTGGATTTTTTGGGGGGATACCTCCCAAGTTTGAACATTAACTACGTCGCCATGAATAAAGATAGGGAAAAAAGGTTACCACAACTGTATTATATAAAGATGAAAATTTCTTATGATTTGAGTTTTATCGTAATCGGAGTCGCCATGGCGACGTAATGACGCCATTACGTTTTTTATTTATCTTTCTGTTTCTCTGCACCGGGAGATTTTTTGAGAAATCGCTTAAGGGAGTATGTACCTGCCATAATTGCCTCAATTATGGCAAAGTTTGAACAAATTCTATGAGAGCGTTTTCGAAATATTTTGAACGAAGTTTTAAGCATCCTAAAAACAGCGAAATAGCATGCTATCCACACAATTAGCTAATTTTTAAAGAAAATGATAAGCTTTGGAAACGCGGCTTCATCTCATAGGGGTTTGATTCCATTGTAAACTGTGCACAAAAAAAGAGGGGAATTGTTCTGCGCGATCGCGAGTAAGAAGAATTTTATTAACTTGCATTCAACTGCTTTTGTTACAGTTTTTGCATGTAATTTGGTGGACGCCTACAAATTTCGTATTTTTCAAAAAACTGCTCGATAAATTTTTTTATAAATTTGATAATCCCGAGATCAATTGTCAATCAATATACCCTGCAAGTTTCATAACATTGAAAACAGGGAAGGCTTTCAAATAGGACCTTAAATATGAGCAATTTTTCCCCCAGATGTTGTGTTTACAGGTGAGCGTCCTCATTATTCACTGGCATTGTTTTCAAGTTTCATATGCACGTGCACATTTAGCAAAAAGTAGTAAATTTGCTTAAAAAAGAACTCTCGATTACTTTCGGAAGAAATATCCGGATTATGCTAATAATTGGCTTGTGTCACAGATAGCAGAGAGGGCCGAGACGGTGAACGTCACGGCTCATCTTGTAGGATGCAGCACTTCATTATCTTACTCGGGTTATAACATCACAGAAACTCTTACAAAGAGTTGCTGTGATGTTATAATTTATCACTTATTTCTTTACCCAGTTATTAGCATATTCCGGAGATTTAACCGAGGCTCCTTTTTGATGCAAATTCTATCTTTTGGCTAAATTTGCACGTGCATATGAAACTTGAAAACAATGCCAGTGAATAATGTGGACGCTCACTTGTAAACAGAAAAACTGGGTGAGAAATTGGTCATATGTGAGGTCCTATTTAAAAGCCTTCCTTCCCTGTTTTCAATGTTAATGAAACTTACAGGATATATTTATTGACAATTGATCTCGGGATTTTCAAATTTATAAAAAAATACGAAATTTGTAGGCATGGACAAAACTACGTGCAAAAACTGTGACAAAAGCAGTTGAATGCAAGTTAATAAAATTCTTCTTACTCGCGATCGCGCAGAACAATTCCCCTCTTTTTTTGTACACAGTTTACAATGGAATCAAACCACTATAAGATGAAGCCGCGTTTCCAAAGCTTATCATTTTCTTTAAAAATTAGCGAATTGTATGGATAGCATGCTATTTCGCTGTTTTTAGGATGCTTAAAACTTTGTTTCAAAATATTTCGAAAACGCTCTCATAGAATTTGTTCAAACCTTGCCATAATTTACAAACTCCCTTAAGCGGTTTTTTAAAATAACTCCTGGTACAGAGAAACACAAAGATAAATAAAAAACGTAATGGCGTCGTTACGTTGCCATGGCGACTCCGATTGCAATAAAACCCAGATCATAAGAAATTTTCATCTTTATATAATACAGTTGTGGTAATCTTTTTTCCATATCTTTACTCATGACGACGTAATTAATGCTCAAACTTGGGAGGTATCCCTCCTAAAAAACCCAGTCGAGCCACCTTAAGTTGACGACAGAGACTGTATTGTATGTAGTTTGCTCATGGATTGGTTATCCTGCATTGAGAAGCGCAGCCGTTTGCTCAGGTTAATTATGGCATTTGTGGATTTTTCGAATGTTATTTGCCCTACCAGAGTTGGATCGATGTATTTCCGAGTAAACACGGTCAAAGACACAATGAAAAGCAGCCTCGCGAAGGCAAGCAGATATTGAGGGCCGCCGTACAAAAGCGGCCGTCTCGTAATTGAACAGCTAACAGAATTAGAGTAATTTAATTTAAAGACGTTTGTATGATGGAGGGGGGGGGGGAGGGGGGGGCAAGTGTGTGCCCCCTATCACACAAACGTCTGTAAAATTTCGTGATTTTGAAGAGCTATGTCCTTGTTAGTTGTCAAAAAATCACTTTCAAACTTAACAATTTTACTAAACGCGCTTTTTCCAGCAGAGTCGACGGATTGTCTCTGACTTGACTGTAAAAAAAGTTGAAAAAAAAAGACGTAAAAAGGTCTATTTGAATTGTCTGGTACGTTAGCCTTGGTCAACCTGGTCAGCCGAAGAATTAGAACATTATGATTTTTGGTGGGGCCTGGGACTAATAGCGCTCGACTTTTTCACTTGCTGTTACATTATCGGTCGCAATATTTCCATTTTGGCACTTCATTAGGCGATGTCTGTGGATATTTCAATATTGTCAATGTGAAGCATCATTCGTAAGTGAAGGAACATGTATTACTCTACAGGAGAACAACTGGGTTCTGAGTCTGGGTTCAGAACTAACCCTGAAGGTTAGGATCATAACCTTTTCCAGTTATGATTCTAGCTCTGGCCCGGCCCTCTGCTGCAAGAGCTAGGATGGGAAGGGCTTTCTATACGCAGAATTAAGCTCCTCGCTATAGAAATGTTCATGGTGTACAACAGTATATGGCAACTGAATACCAGTGCCAGAAATGTTTTGAAAATGAGGTCCACCTATGACTGACTAGGGGCTCCACTTCTAGATTTCAATTGCCTCTTCCCAAAACTAATTATGGCAAAAACGTTTTGGCCTTCAATTTGCGACCGAGGACCGTAGACTCTGATCTCAGATGGAAACAAGGGCCTGCAGAAAAGATCAGTATATAGTGGTTTGCACGAACTGAAAAAGTCAGTATGGCGGATTCGTTCATATTTATTTGAGATTTTTGAGACTGAAAACCGCATAGATTACAATTGGTTCACCTTCAAGACCCTTTCCAATTTAAAACTTTTGACACAACTAACAATCTCAGACCAAGGACCGTGAAATTCAACCACCTGATTTTTCTCAGGGATCGATTGAACAATAATTTCCATACATTTTCCTATTAGTAAACTGAGAGCGTGTGATTACATGATCAGTGTTGCATCGCGGAAGTCAAGGTTCCGAATAGTTGGCCATGTAAAAATGCCTAACCGGTCCCTGCTAAACTACTAGTTTGTCAAAGACCCCTGTAGGGTTAGAAAACAATTTGTTCACACTGTTGAAGCCAAAAATTTCCACCCTTCCATGCCTTTTCACTAGTTTATGATACTAAACCCGTGCTGCTCTTGAAATTCGTCTCTTATGTTAGTGAAAAATAATTGTGTCAAGACGTCACCAATTTTCACAAGCTCAATAGTCAGTGAAAAATAACGAGCGATGTGTAATCAAGCTACCGTGTTACCTCACAACTTGGCAAAGAATGCCCTGTTTCCAGTAGGCTGGGCACCATTAGAATTAATTGTAGAAAGTCAAAAGCACCAATACAACCATAGCATCGTCCTTTTATCACCAGGCTGCACAGAGGACATAGGCAGATATTGCTAATTCCACATTTTTCTTGTTTTAAACTTGAACCCAATTAAGTTGACGACAGAGACTCATTTGTAACCAGTTTGCTCATGGATTGGTTATCCTGCATTGAGAAGCGCAGCCGTTTGCTCAGGTAAATTATGGAATTTGTGGATTTTTCGAATGTTATTTGCCCTACCAGAGTTGGATCGATATATTTCCGAGTAAACACGGTCAAAGACAATGAAAAGCAGCCTCGCCAAGGCAAGCGGCTATTGAGGGCCGCCGTACATTAGCGGCCGTCTCGTAATTGAACAGCTAACAGGCAGGGGCCAGGGGCACCCAACGAGAATATAGGTCAAAACCATTTAAACATAGCATTGTTGAACGTATTTTAGTATTTAAACGGTAGATATAGGCATATTTTTTCCCCTAAAAATTTTCATCTGTTCGGATTTCCTAGCTGAAAGTCTAGTGATCCGAAAATTATAGGAATCAAAACTTACCTTTTCGAAAATTTCAGCCACAATTAAGGCCCCCGAAAATTCTAGGTGACCTTTTTAGGATAAAAATCCGTTGAAAATGGGCAATTATACCATTTTTCGGGGGGTTCGAAAATCCTAGGTGAGGCAGGAAAGCAAGAAATTTAACAACAAATGTTTCGAAAATTCTAGATCTCAAATCGTCTTCCGAACAGATATTTTGCAAAAACTGTCGTTGGGTGCCCCTGAACAGGATTAGAGTGGGTGAAAAAAAAATCATAAACAAACAACAGAAGCGATGGACCTAACCCCCGAAGCAATAAAGTTTCGTGCCAGAAAAATCAAAGGAAATTAGAGGTTTTTTGAGGGCGCTGTAATAAGCGAGCACGTGAATGGCATAGCGGAGCTATTAAGCGCGCATGTCCGCATGCGCACTACTTCCGCATGGATCAAAGGTTTTTGACTTGTACAAAAAAGCACATCCCAATATTTGGCACCTTTCATCAGCTGTAATAGGGTTATTTTACTGAACTCGTGAAATAGGTAGTAGAATACTACGCATTATTATGCACTAATTCTATTGTCTTCTTATGTTTATTTGTAGCTAGTTGCACTAGTTGTTATTAACTGTTTCTCGGGTCAAGTAAAATCACTATAACACCACATTGTAGGCCAATCAGTGAGCAACCCTATACTACTATCAGAGGTAGATGCAAGATAATGCGAGCATGCGTATAAATGAATTCATGGCTGCGAGGCGAGGGACCCTTTACAGATAAAGGAACCATACATGATGCCACAAGTAGTCTTGCTTACTTGGAAAGCGAGACATGGTCATTCTACGTAAGTGGTTTTCGCAAGGCTGGTGTCTTCGGTGTCTTTTCAATCTTTTCTATTACGTCATTTGGTGATCACAACCATCCAGAACACCAAGAAACTACTCCCCGGCAAAGCTGGTTGACACGACACTTGAGCTGAGAGAGACTGGGGTCAGATTCAAGTATAGGTGTCTGAGATTTCTCAAAGATGGGTATAATATTCCGCGATGCTGCAGGAAAGACGCATCTGCTCAGAGCTAATGAGCGGGTCATGACGAGGCAGGGAAAAGGTAAATTATCATTATCAGTTCTCTGTTGGCTTGTTAGCTCAGTTGGTTGAGCGCTGCAGCGGTATCGCATAGTGTAAATGTTAGGTTTCCTGTGCACTAGGCCCAGTCTGCGCCGAGGTTTTCGCATTCGACACTAGGTCAAACCTCGGCACACATGTGCTTTTATAGCCTTTTATTTTTGCCTTTATCTTTTGGATAAGGATCGCTTAACTAGACTCACATCGAAGGAAGAGAACATTACGGAATCATTACGGATATTGCAGCAATCTTCAAGGTTACGGACACGGACACTTGCTTGTTTGTAAGGATTTCTTGTACGGTATTGTATTCGAACAGTGTGCTGAGCGTAGATGATTAGATCGAATAAAACGTAGAATTGAATTACAAAACAAACAAACAAACAAAAAACGGGCAACGGGCTTAGGAATTGTGGACCTTTATAAAAGTTTTCGAAATTTGATGACTTTGAAGTCTTAATGCAAATATCTGAAATATTGCGTTGCCTTTTAGCCAATTTGTTGACAAGAATTCAAAAATCAGGTTTCGTCCATCCGTTTAAGCACGTTCGTAACCACGATTTGTTTCAGTGAGTTTCGCTTCATTAGTATTTCAGTTCGGTTTCGTCAGAGTCGTTGTTCAGTGCAAATAGCGATTTTGTGATAGCTCTTCACCAAGGAAAGAAAATGAGTAGCAGTACAGTGATAGACGTGTTTGGTCACATTCTTTACAGTTTTACTCGAGGTGTAACAGAGCACTATAATCCAGAGGAACCGCAATTCACTGAAGAATCTTTTGGATACAGTCCTCCGGAAAGTACTGGACGAGAGTGGTATCTTCATCCTGTTGATGAACTAATTTACCAAGAATACAGCAACAAAGAATCAAGAAGCCTTGACTATTTAGCTTCTTGTAGTTTTAATATAGAAATACACGACGCGTCCTCTATAGAAGATAGCACAAAAAACCCGGGGACAGACCAAGATGACGACATAACCATGGCTTGGAGGCGTCTGAGACCAAGCATTCAACGTACTATTTTAAAATCAATGTACTTTGGAGCTTTGATTTCGCTTTTAGCATCTTTACTTGTAGGGATGATATACACGCTGGTGTCGTATATATCCTTTAAAACTATCCACATCTGTCAATACTACCCGTTAAACTCAACATCACTACAGGTGCAATGGGTGAGGTCAATGTCGGATGTAGTTGGCTGCGCTTTCCTATATATCTGGCTCTTCGCACTCTTAAACTTTCTCTTTCGACCCTTTCAGTTACACGGTATTAAAAGAAAACTGTTCTTTGTTTGCCTTATTACATATTTTCTGGACACCATTTATCGCGTTGCCCTCCAGGCTCTTGGGATATCTCATTCCTACGTTTCGTATCCAGTGAAAATTCCTCTCAATATTTTCTTTCTTCTCAATCAATGTTTGCAAGTTCATTTTATAATCAGATGCATTTGTACAAGTTCACGAAAAAAAATCAGGGCCCAGTTGTTCTTCAAAATGATCTCACCAACTTGTTTTAGTTTCTTGAGTTTTTTCCTTGTGGCTTCCTTGATTTATCCGGCATATAACAAAGCAGATGCCGATAAAAAACTATTGATTGCAACTTTCGCCCCTCTAGTGGGAGTTCTTGTAAAGGTTACCTCCCGTATTTGTGTTCAAAACGTTGTATAACATCACTCATCCGGGGTATTCTTACGTATTATTATCGCCGTTGTACTGTGGATCATCGATCGTTTTTCGAGTTTTGCAAGCTGATCTTGGCAGCTTATACAACATTGCCATCCTGGGAATAATTCACGGCGCTGCAGAAGTCATTGAACGAAGCACCATGGTTTTCATTGATCACATTTGTCACATGTTGGGGAAAAGAACATCAGCACAATGGGGAAGTTTTCGTACTCCTCGCCGTGAAAGACTTATGGCAGATATCGCCATTATGAGCATGTTGTATGAATCAACTGCCATTGTGTCTGTGAATGGTTATTTGTACTTGTATCAATTTGTATACCTAAAAGGAGAGCCCTTCATTAATTTACTCCAATCATTCGGAATTCACATCGTAGTCTCCCTCGCGATTGAGTGGGAGTTTAACAGCGTTTCTCTAGCGATTGAAAGTCGTTATCAAAACATGCCTGTCATGGCTGTTTGGAGAAGAAGATGGAAGCGCCACATTTTAGTTGCAATCGTTAATGCTGTGCCAATGGCTCTTTGGACCAGCACTAATCTTTTAGATATTTTGCATGGACGTTTCACCGACATCTCAACTGAGCCATGCAAAATGCCATTTACTTGAAAACATTGGATGAAACTTTTTATTAAAAACTGAATCATTGGATAATGCAATGCTAGAGCTCTGATCACGGTTGGCTTAGCTTCATGGTACATGGGCCATTATACCTTGCTCTTCAAATATGCTAACTGCACGCGTCTGCTCAACATTTGCCCTTTGGATATGGGACGGCTGTAGCCAACTCAGCGCTACGCTCTTCGTTGGCTATCTACCCTCTCACATCCAAAGAGCACTCGTGGAATAGTTGTTAAATATAGAACCTATCAAAGATTTACTTGCTCTAACGAGATGTTAAAAACGTATTTAAAAAAGGGGGTCACAGTGCTGACAGTGGTCGCTTCACTTAAACTTTATTTACTCTCGAATTTCAGAGCTAAAGCTTACATAGGCTAATATCTTCGAGGAAAAAAATACGTTAACTACATAATAAGAATACACTATATTTATACTTAAAGTAACTAGTTTTAATAAACATATCTGGTTACGGTAACCCACCGATTAGTTTTCGTGCGATATTATAGGCTATTTTGGGTCACGTGGTGGCAAATCGAAGGTCGAGTATAGAGCGATACACCCGTCCGCGTCGATTCATTTGCCCTTCGAGCTTTGAATGAATGAATGACTTGTTTATTGACAACTTTTGCTGAATTGCAGGTACAGGTCAGTTAAACATAAAAAATTACAATTAAAACGCTAATTGCACATTTTACGGCTACAAAATTAGCCATAAAAAACGATCAGCATTATATGGCAGGACAGTAAATCATCGATTTGAGCTAGTACAGTAAGCCGAAGATGAGTGAACAATTCTGCTTTGAATTAAAGAGAAAATTGGGCTGTCAGGACTAATTCTTTTAAAAAAATTGACACACGCATCTTTGCGAGCTTTAAGCTTGCGATCCCTGCCTTAGCCAGTGCGTCTTCCGGTATGAAGTCAAGGTCATAGGCTCCTGAGGGAAGATGATGGATTTTCTCCATATCATTGGCGAGGTAGTTAGGGAGGTCAGCAAAAGAAGAGGCTGATTCAAGCACAAATTAAAACTGACAAGTGAACAAGAGACAGTAGCAAGATCATCAGGATGGAATCCAATCTTTCGCGCGAGGGAATGCTTCGTTCTTTCCACGCACTAGGCTTCCGTACGTACGTGGTCAGCTATGATCTAAACTATGTCTTTTCCTGGAATTCATTGAGTGACTCAATAGTTAATTATAATCGGTATATCGGCATAATGAAAACTAAATACGTCTCTTACTGGAATCAGACCCTTCAACAATCACAAAAACTCAGTTTTTATTGTACAATCAAAGACGAATATAGCCCCTCGCCGTACCTAGCTTTAACAAAAAAAAAAACCCTTCTAGAAAAGCATTGGTTAGATTTAGAATAAGTAGTCATCAACTTAAAATTGAAACAGGTGGATACGAAAAAATCCCTCGCGATGAAAGGATGTGTTACTTTTGCACAGGTAACAAAATTGAAGATGAAAATCATTTCTTACTAGATTGTAAGGCTTATTCTCAGATCAGAGATACAGTTTTCTCCAAACTAGAAACTTAAATACCTGACTTCAAATCACTTTCACACGATACTTTAATATCTCTTCTTATGAATTCTTCTGATTATTTGATTAACCTTCAATTAGTTTCATTTATCTGGCAATGCTTTGAATTAAGAACCAAATTAGTATCAATTAATGAATGAATGAGAACTGTAACGTTTTGTAATGTTTTGCAAGTACTAATTAGTTGCATTACTTCTTAAATTTAGACTAATAGCTTTTGCAATACTGTAATTCATTTATGGTCATGCAAATAAAGCATTTGTTGTTGTTGTTGCTAGCCTGCACTGCAGGCGTTTTCTTGGGGTGCGCAATTTGCTCGCGAAAGCGCCATGTTGAAACTCGGCTACAACAATATTACGAACGGCCCCATTACGAACACGAACAAGGTTTCGCCCACCCAAAATACGCCTGCACTGCAGGCTAGTGGTCAGCGGAAGTATTAGACCGTTGTGTCGGTACTTTTTTGGGGCCTGGGACTAATACCGCTCGACTGTTGTTACGCCATCGGTCGCAACATGTCCACTTTGGTACTTCAATAAGCCATGTCTGTGGATATTTCAGTATTGTGAAGCATCATTCGTGAGGCAAGGAACATGGATTGCTCTACAGAAGAACAACAAATGGAAGTTGAAGCACTGAAATCGATCTACGGAGAGCAGTTTACAACAGGAGGAGGAACCGCAGATGATCAACCTGTCTTTGAAGTGAAAGTTGAGCAAGGAAACACCAAGATTAGCCTTATTTTTACAATCCCAGGTACTATTCTTCATTTTTGTTAACAGCGTCCTTAAATTGTATAATTCTTCATTTCATACTCAGCATTATTCGATAAATTTACTAAACGTCTTATTCCAAATAATGTCAAAATCATGAAGTTTGAACCTCCCTAAATCAGCTGCCTAAATCCTTCGATTATCCCCGTCACTTTGAAACCCTAAGATTTCCCTGACCTTTCAAGCCTTTCATTAAGTACGCTGGTGATCCATGATTTCTTAGGGATGAACCACGGGGTCGTGAAAAATTTCAAACCCAAGTGAGGAAAAAATTATTGCAGAGGAAGAAATCTCCTTCTATTATTTTGAATTAACCCACGCGTTTCTGGGAATTTTGCCCAAAAATTGCCTTTGGAAGTGAGTCAGTTCTGGTCATTGTTTGGCTTTAATGAGCAAAAACTGCTCAAAACACCGTTGAGAAGTCCAGTACTCTGTGGTTTTCTTTTTTCAGAAGCAAAATATCAGCTTCTCAAGTTCACACAAGTGCAGAGAGCAAAATTTTGAGGTAGTTTTACGGTTTAAAAGTGACAAGAGGCCAAAATTTCCCAAAATGCTGTTTATTAGTCGAGCACTCTGTGGCCTTCTTTTCCAGATGCAAAATATCAGCTTCCAAAAATTTGGGTGTGCGCAGAAGGCAAATTTTTAGGTTTAACAGTGACACAGCAGTCTAGATTTGTATTTTTCACTTTCTCTCCTCCCCTCTTCTTTTGCTTTCCTTGCCTGCATTAAAACTGATTTGGTCACAAGGAGTGGAAGGGACGTGGATCTGTTTCAAATGTTGCATTTCACATGTGCTAAATTTGTTGCTGATAAAGAAAGTTAGCAATGTTCTTACTCATTTGCAAATAAGATTTCGGAAAAATTCCTCAAAACTTATATGCAAGGATTTATCAGGAAGGATAAAAACAGCTGTAGGAAACAGTTTTCGGTCCCGTTGTTTTTCAAACATGGTATTGGTTTGGTATCAGAAATGATTGTTACTGTGAAATCCTTAATGGCTTGCATTGGAACTGAACCTGATATTTGATATCTGGTCAAGATTTGGATCAGAGAGGCATAATGAGTGCATTGTTTTAGTTGACATAAACCATGTACAATACTCTTTGTTTGCTGTAGTCAATTTGTTGATATTCAATATTTTATTATTTTGTATTATTCAAGAGAAATATCCAGAGGTACCTCCAGCCATCAGCATAACACAAGATGGTCAACCAGTTTATACAGAACTTGAGTCTCTGCTTTACAGCAGTGCACAGGGACAGAAAGGGGAGGTTATGATTTACAATCTTGTAGAAGAAGCTACATCCTGGATACAGAAGCAAAAAGTCACTGAACTTATCCCTTCACAAGCAGGGGAAAGCCCATCAGAAAATGTAGAAAACACCTGCAAATTTTTCTTGGAAGGAAAATGTAGATTTGGAAGCAAGTGCCGTAACAAACATGAGGGCACAAGAAGTTCTAAGACTGAAAAAGTAGATGAATCACTGCACTCACAAATCACACATGAAAACACTGAAAAATTATTAACAACAACTGATACTAATGAAAAAAAGTCTCACATAGCATTAACATCAGCTGAAAGGTCAGTGAACAGAAATAACCAGAAGGAGTCTTGCCCCTCTAAAAAGAAACCTCCAATGAAAACAGCCAGTGATGTCATATCAAGAATTATTTGGGATGATGAGCTGCAGCCAAAAGACTTCATGGTTGGTTACCTAGATCGTTTCACTGGAATCATGGAAAAAGGTTTTGGAGAGTTCTCATGGGAGGACCTTGCTTCAGTTGACCATTTTGTTGATCTTGCCATACCTCGACACAGAATCCAGTACTTTAAGTACCTTGGAGAAGTAGTGTGGGACAAAAGGGAGCGTATTGATAAAGTCTTTGGCTCCACAGGAAGCAAAGAGACTATTTTAGATGTGAAAGAGAGATTCAGAGGATCAACCACAAATGAAGATTGTAGTAGTTTTAACGATTTGAAGGAGTTTTCTGAAGCAGATGAACAAAGTTACACTATGCCTGATCTCCCCAAACAACTTCATGAGGAAAAAGGTCCAAATTATTTCATTGCTGTACAGATTTCAGACTCAGAGGTAATCAACAGCATCACTAAGGTAGGTAAACAGATAGTCTGTTATTACAGTGTATAAGTTGCTAAATAATGATATTATTAAATTAAGCCCCTTCCATTGGCTGGTAGGGTACATGTACACTGTAGGTAATGGTTGTGGCTATGGAATGTCTGAGAAATCCAATAGGGAGGACTAACAGGGTGAACACAGTTTGCTCTGAATTGTACTTTACTTATGGCTGTCAAAATCTGCTACATGTATGTCTTTCATTCATTGTTTTAACATACTTAACAAGTACCTAGAAATGTATTGCTGTGTTATTGCCTTAATTATTGCAGTTTTCCTGTTGTTACATATTTTAGAAAGCTCAAAATGCACCAGATTGCATCTCCAAGGCCCTATTTTTAAAAACATTTCAGGCAGAGCATACCCCCAGACCCCCTTAGAGGCTTGCAACCTTTCAGTGCTGGATTACCAGATGCTGGTTACTTTTATTTGGCCTCTAGCTACTCAAAAATCTCTGGAGAACACTGTCTCTAAGACTATAACGTCCAAACATTTATGTCTGTGGTGGAGTATTCTCTTAAAAATCTTTGAGTTTATGTGCCATCTGATCTGTGTTCCAAAGCAAAGTGTCCAAGATTTTTTTCAGCCCAGGCAAAATGATCTGTCAGCGGGCAATTTTACCACTTCTGGTGCGATAGTTGCCACCTACTCAACAAAAACCACGTAAATGTGAACCTTTGCTACCTTTTCTCTGTGGTTATCTTGCTTACTTTTGTCAAACATTTTGACTGCCTTTGCTAATTGTTGAAATGGGGTTTGATATTTAAAATACATAAAAGCTTCCAAATATGATCAATGAAATAATAGTAATAATCCAATTAACAATATTAACAATATTTATAGTATAGTTATTTCCTTTTCTTCATTAAATTATTATCAATAATACAATTGAACCTCCATGTGCGACCACCTCTCATAAGTGACCGTCTCCCATAAGCAACTGCCAATCCAAAACACCAAAATATTCCCAGTCAAAGCCTTACAGTTGGAACCTCTAGTAAACGACCACCTCTTATAAGCGACTGCGACCACTTTTTGGCCTGACAGTTAGTGAGTTTCTGTTGTTTTTAGCCTCTTGTAAGTGGCCACTTGACGCATTCTCTGATCTCTATTTTCGCTGGGTACACTATATTACTTAGAATATACCAAGAACTTTAGTGACAACATGGAACTGCACATATCCTAACTTGCATGTATATGCTGTGGTTCAATTTTATCCTTGGTTCAAATTTTCTTTTCTTTTGTTTCAAACTCATTATCATACATTACCATACCCAAAAACAAAAGAAAAGAAAATTTGAACCACAACATATACATTGCGTGCAATAAATTATCTTCCATAAAGTACATGTGCTTGGACCTCTTCTTGGAAGAGACCCCCTGTGTTTTGATTCTTGTAAATGACCACCTCCCGTAAGCGACCACTCAGTCTTTGCATTTTGGGTGGTCACTTATGGGAGGTTTGACTGTATCATTATTGAGGCTGGGATGGCACATCTCTACATACTGGTACCTAAGTCCCCAGCACAACCACCACTCCTGCTGTTTGGGCAGTCACAGTTATTCAATAGTAACTGTGGTACTGTAAATCCTCTATTAAACCCCCATGGGTCTTGTTTATTTCAAACACATTTGTTGGGGGGGGGGGGGGGGAGGGGGTGGGGCTTAATATAGACAGGGGCTTATTTTAGAGGGTTGGCTTATTTGCCATATTTTAGCGAACATGGTAGATTCAGATCTGCGTAAATAACTAGAATACAAAGTGCAACAGCCCAAGTACAACAAGTAGAAGGTCGTGCAGTTGAGGATCAAAAACCAATCCTATTTTACACAGTCTATCATTTATTAGTGAAGAATAACAAGGGGGAGGGGAGGGGGGATTATTAACTTTCTTCCCCTGAAAAGTGAGCTTATTAGAGAGGGGGTGGCTTATTTGTCAGAGGGGGCTTAATGAAGGATTTACGGTAGCACAGCATGCAAGTGCAGGACAAATTGCTTCCTGCAAGGCGTTTTCAGGGCCAGTGTGACATCACCTCTCCAGGGTTTGTACATGTACAGAGTCGTGAATTATTAAAAAAGTCTTGAAATTTGCCCAGCAATTTTCCAGACTTGGAAAAAGCCTGGATGAAGTCTGGAGAAATAGTAAAAGGTCTTGAGATTTGTTTTTCAAAGCTACAACAGGTGCTCAATAAGTGAATTTTTTTTTATCGTTTTGGTCAAATCTTGTTTAATCTCGCTTATACGTTTGCAGCGTGTCATGAAAAAAGCATTGTTCCTGTGTATTTTAAGGTCTCTGTTGATCAACTATTTGATAACCTTGAGTCTGGAAAGAGAACTTGTTGTTTTGGAAAAACGTCTGGAAAAAGTCCTAAATTTTGGATCCAAAAAATAATCTGTTCGAACCTTGCCTCCCTGGTAGTTTGTGTACAGACTCCCCTCCCCTCAGGAAAAATCGGAGGGGGGGGGGGGGGGGGTCTGTACACAGGCTACTCCTGAAAGCAGTTTTCTTCCCTAAAATAGTTGACTTCTCATTGTCTAAGAAAAACTGATTTTTTGGTGACAGATCCAAAATACGATCCAACCAGAAATAGCACCTGAGGCGCAGTTCAAGTTAATTCCTAGCCAAAGACTGCACCTTACATTGCTTATGTTGACGTTGGATAGTGAAGATGATGTTACAACTGCCAAAAGTATCCTCAAGTCAGTACAGCCCTTACTGGTGTCCATTCTTCCCCTCAGCCACAAACTGCGATTTAATGGCCTTGGACAGTTCAATGGTAGAGTTTTATATGCCAGTTTGGAGCCTGACGAAGGATTGTTCAAGCTTGTGCAATTCTTGAAGTTTAAGTTCGGCAGGGCTGGGATAGGTTTGGAAGGAAACAGAAGTGATTTTGTTCCACACGTCACAGTCATGAAAGGAACTTCAAATGATTTTCTGGTCAGTGATGAAATTCAGAAAAAGCTGTCAAATTTAGTGAAAGCCAACCATGAAATTGGAGAGCAAAGTGTGCATTCTCTCGTTCTCTTCTCGAGATTTCTTCCAAGGGATGTTGATGGTTCTTACCATAAAATTTTAGCAGTAGAAAACTCCCTGAAGTCTCTATCCTCTACCCTGCCCAAAAAACTTCTTCAGCGCTTAAACTATTTATTCGAAAGGGGCAGACTCTGTGATCATGAGAGAGACGAAATTCAAGAGCTTATTCAATCGGTAGGTGCTACAAATATAGAAAGGGGGTTTCGAAGATTAACAGAACTAAAGAATCAGTCTGAGAAGAAAATAGTTTTGATAATGAGAGGTATTCCGGGAAGTGGAAAAACGCATCTTGTTGAGAATTCAGTGGAAGCTGTTGCAGATCGCCAAGGATTTGTCTGTTGCAGTGCCAGGCAGTTGTTCCACAAGGCTGGTGGTTCTTCTCTTGATGCTGCTGAACTAAATATAGCTGAGGCTTACTGTCGATCTTGTTTTATGGATGCCATGGTTACGGATCGTCACTTTGTTGTTGTGGATGGTGTCCATAGCAACTGTCAGCAGTATGCTGTGTTCAAGTACCTTGCAGCCGCTTTTGGTTTCACTTGCCACGTGCTTGAGATAAGGGTTACCAGCCCTGAGGATATCAAAACATGTCTCCAAAGTGCTGCTTCCGGAGTACAAATGGAAGAACTTCTTGATGATGTGCAAGAGTGGGAAGATGATCCTGGTGCTGTTGTGATTGAGCCATGGTTTAAGAACTCTGATGTTTCGAAACATAAGGCCATATCATTGAAGCAACTGTTAAAAACGCCTTAAAAAGTGTCATGACTATGTACTAGGGAGCTTCAACAACGACGAAAGCAACGTCAACGAGAACGTCGAAAACGCAATAGGTTCAGATAAACAAAGCAAATTAACTTTGCATCATGCTTTTTTGTAAATTTTTTTGCTCTCACTGCACAACGGCGACGTGAAAATGCTAATTTCACGTTTTATGGACGACGTGAACACAAGACAACGACTTTCTTTTTCTTTTCCTGACCTTTGATACAGTCTCTTAGAATTCAACTCCAGAAAAATTTTCCAACATTTGACGAATTGAACGAGACAGAATAAGCGCGATAAAGTTTGAAGCAGCACCAATTCACTTTTGAAGGGACGTTTTTGAAGCCGTTGCCGTCCGTCGTTGTTGCTTAAGGTGGCCCCGTCATTAATACTGGAACATTAAGCTGTGACAATTTTTGCATCATAGCTTTTTCGTTTTTAACACGATGGCTTCGAAACTCTGCAAAGAACAACAGATACCATTCGGAAATAGTACGAAATATTCCGATTTCATTGATGGTAAATATTTCTTGAGAAATTAGCGCTTAAAATGGCCCTAATGTTCAAAGAAAATCGCGTCTAGTACAAACTTTTGCTGATATTTTTTACCGAAATTTCTGGTATCGGCTTTTATTGATATAATAAATATGCCGGGAGAAATTTCAGAAAAATCGTTGGAGCAGAATTCCGTAACTAAAAGACGCTCAAAGTTCAGCTGTGAAATTGTCTTGGAATTTCAAAATTAATTACTATCAGGTAGAAGGAGCCACCAGTTCGAATTTTCGGGACAACTAAATTCAATGTTTGCTAATTCTGAAAACAAAAGCCGATTGCCCAGCGTGCTATTGTTTAAAAGGTACTTTTTAGTTTTAGAAGTAATATAAATTGCTCCAAGCCTTGCTCTGAAGTAAAATGACTTGTTCCTCGACATTTTTAAAATATCCCTTGGCAGTTTTGCCTCAAACTCCTGCTGCAGACTCGTTCCCAGTCGCTCCTGAGGCGGTTTTGACTAGAACGCGTTGCATCAAGGGAAGGCCGCACGAAAATCGGGGAGCGACCCTACTTTTCTTTCGCCCTTCCCAGCCTGCCCCGCGACCTTGACATCATTTCTCCCCAGTCTTTCGTTGCCTTTGAAGAACAAATAAGTAGGGACTGGGAACGAGTCTGCTCCTGCTGCATACATTTTGAATAGACCGTATTCACGATCGATACCCGCCATTTTTTAAGGACTGACGAGATTAAAGAACTTTCGCGTGGTTTTTCAGGGGGAAAACAAGTGAAAAAAATTTGCCAATGCAAGAAATTGCGGTCGAGTTTGTTTATTCTAGACAACAGAAAATGAAATTTTCATCTTAAAGACGATTATAGCAAATTTGGGTGGAAGTGATTATTGTTACTTTTTGGATGCGGTAGCGACCGTAGTTGTTCTCACAACAAACAAAAATTACGTAAATCTTGTCGAAATTCGAACCGTTCATAGAATAAACAAAGTCGACCGCGATTACACCACGTGACATTGCCTTTATCCCATCTTTGATCCTAAAGCGCGTGGAAAGATGGCGGGTATCGTCTATTGGTCAGCACTTTTTAACATCTGTCGAAAGGCCCTTTTTTTTTTTTTTCGAAACTGGTTAGGTTCCTTTTTTGGGTTGGGGTTGATGCTATGTGTACTTTAATCTACCTTGTGTAAACTTCATAAGGTGTCCAAGGGCCTTTCGACGGATGTCAACAAGTGCTGACCTCGTCTATTAGCGAAAAATGATTCATCATGGACGCGCTTGAACCTGGGGACGATCAGTGCCTCACAGAAAAGTTAGTTTACAAAGTTTTAGCATGGTTAAGGTGGCTGAACACAGTTTTGCGGGCGGTCAGCGGTAACTTGCGTGACGGCGCTTGTTTTCAATTAGACAAACAAACATGGCGGCGAAAATGCAATGGTACAGAGAAGACGATTTTTCAAAATCTACTCGTTAAAATTTTGTGATATTTGGCAGAATTTTTACTTTTATCGTACTTTCAATAATTAGAACTCTAAAATGGAAGTTGAACAGACGAATTTTGTGGCACATTTAATAATTACAGTACAATCATATTATTGATTATCTAAGAACCCGTCTGTTAAAATTTGGTCAAATAAGTTTCAAATGGTAATGATTAATTATAGTACGCTGTGTGCAAGTTTATAGGAAAATCTAATGAGCGAATTTTATGTAAACTGAGCAAAAGTGAAATTTTAAGGTCGTATTTAATCGTTCATGTTGCCATGGAAACTACGAAAACGTCACATTTTACCTGCTAGTCAAAATCTTTTATCAGTATATTTTTCACTTGCCAAGTTTCAGCTTGTGAGCTGCAACCTTTCTCTTCCAATGATTTGGCAAAGGACATATACTCATAAAACTGCCAAAACTGTGTTCAGCCACCTTAAACGAGATACCACTTTGGTGAGAGCGAGAGAGAGAACAACATGATTAAACATGCTTTCGTTATTGCTGCGATTATTAGGATTGCATAAAGCAAAGGTTTTTTTTGTTTGTGATCAGTGCTAGTTATTTAAGAAGATGCGTGGCAAGCGCTTACCAAAGCAATCTTGTAATTACTTTATTTCCACCAAGCCAATAAGTCATGTATTATGTACCGCTGTCTTTTTAAATACTTTGAATAAAGAAAACATACTGTTAATTCGGTCACTTTCGAAAGCTAACTATTTCTTAACATATTTGTATTCAGTCGAGCCCACGAGAAATTGATGAATAAAGACATTTCATGTAATTTGTTTTTCGTTCTTTTTCTAAATAACATTCGGTTCGGATGATTAGAGATGTTTCAACGTTAGCTCATATCCAAGGCAGATGGATATGAAAGTAATTACCATAACCTGAAGACGAATTAATAACACATCTCTTACTTTGGAAAAGAATACTTTTCAAGTACATGGCACCTGTACAATTATTAAGCGGACAGTACAGACAATTTCAATGACAAAATACGAATTGAAATGTCTATTCTTCGCATTGTGTTTTGTTTTATTCCTATGGAGTTGCCAAAAAAAGTGGCAGAGATCTAACCCGTACTGTGTAGGGTTTCACAAATATTAAGGGTAGCCTGAAAAAAGGATGGGATTTTTTTATTGAACATAATAAGGAAAAATTAAACAGGGAAATCAGAGACAACCTGAATTGATGCTTGTTTATAAACAATATTTTAACGTTATTTTAACCATGTACGTCTTCGTTTGAAAGATTATCTTCTTTTTATCAGGTGTATCGGAAAACGTTTCCAAGTAGAA
Source organism: Porites divaricata (assembly GCA_038088405.1). Classification (NCBI taxonomy): domain Eukaryota; kingdom Metazoa; phylum Cnidaria; class Anthozoa; order Scleractinia; family Poritidae; genus Porites; species Porites divaricata. The sequence goes on along the minus strand of JBBMOI010000019.1, from coordinate 2,403,816 downwards.
TCTGTAGCACTTCTCTCGTTAAAAAAATCAACTAGGTCTAAAGGGTTATTCCGCTGTTATTTGACGAACGCTGCATGCCTTTGGTCGTTATTTGCGGTGCTGAATATATAAATATAATTGCAGGGTGTTTCAAAACATATTTATTTAGCTTTTGTGTTGAATAATTCGCCCGGTCGCACGCCCGACATTATAATGGTGTGCCGATTGCTTTTCAAGCCGGAGACAGATGGCCGACAGGCATTTATTTTCACATCAAGATAAAGGCAATCCAAATGTGAGAGCTGCCTCTCATTCTTCAATCCCTGACCATTACAATCTTTGGGTTGATGAAACAAGAAATAAGCCAGCGTTATAATTACCCTTGGGAAAGAATTCTACTTCCATGCCTGCAATGAATCGTTCGAACCTTGATGGCAGTCAAACCCAAAACATAACCACAAAGGACCCTTTGGCTCCGATGTCGAACGGCACAGAGTTCGCAGAAGGATTTGATCGACTTGCTATCGTTCAACTCATGTGCTTTCCCATCATTTCGTTTGCAGGCCTGATTGGAAACGTGTTAATATGCTTTGCTGTTTTCAAAAGAAGGCGTCTTCGTATCACCGATGTTTTCATTCTTAACTTAGCTGCCACTGATTTGGGTACGTGCGTGGTGAGCGTACCTTTTGACTTTGTAGAGATTCTAGCCAAGCAATGGCCATTTGGAACCGTTCTCTGCAAAACCGTGTACCCATTACAAACTATCCTAATGGCAGTGTCTGTTTATACCTTGCTCTTCATGAGCTGGGAGAGGCATCGCTCTGTGATGCCTCCGTTAAAACCAAAACTGAAGGCCAAGCGTGCATTTGCAATCATTTTTATGCTGTGGATCGCGTGTGTTAGTCTGGTTGGACCTTTCATAGCCATCCTCAGAGTCGAGATTGAGGACGGAAAAGCAAAGTGCACGGAGAAGTGGCCTGGAGAATACCACCCCAAAGTGTTTACCCTTGCAGTTTTCATAGTGTTATATGTGCTTCCGTTGTTCGTGATCACTGCAAGCTACATCAAGATCAGTCAGAAACTCTTAAGGGACATACAAAGGATGCGGAAGGCAATTGGCGGCGACAAAAAGGGTAACGTCAAAAAGCCATTGACTCAAGCGAGGGCCCACAGAAATATGAGGATTGTCAAGATTTTTGTGATTGTTGTGATCGTGTTTTCTCTGTGCATGCTCCCTAATCACGTTATGTGGATATGGCATGACTTTGGATCAGGACAATATTATCAGTACTTTGATACTATCATTGTTTTTTGCTATATTTTGGTGTACTCCAATTCCGCGATCAATCCTTTTATCTTCGTATTTCTTCACCGGCGTTATTGCAAAGACATTTTCCGTAATCCCTGTAACGGGTTAAAAGCACTCGTTTCATGCGTCAGGACTACGGAACGAGAACAAAACAGCGATAAAACCCGCAAACAGACCAAACCTTACCGGGAAAAAAAGCGCCGAAAAAAAAAACGGGCACCAAATACAAAACAAGGTGGTTTTTCACCACATAAACATTACACGATGAGAAGAGAGTTTTGGAACAATTACTGGCGCCAGGAATTAATTCCAAAGTTCGAAGCGAGAAACTTCGACCGCGCGCTTTGTTCCGAAAATGCGTCCAAAATGTTTCCCCTTATTGAAGAACACGAAAAGGATATCGATCAGAAGAATGATGATCGTGTTAATGTTTCGCCGCAGGCCACGAGAAAAGTGAGAGTTAACTTTGGTGAAGTCGTTCACATCGCGGATGAACGGTTAATTTTGCAAGGTGAAAGAGAATCGGTTATGTGACATATAAACTTAAGGATTGTAAAATAGACTTGAAATTTAGCGATGTTTTTACTGGGATAAATACATCTCAAACTAATCAAGAGCGCACTAGAAGAAGTGAATCGAAAAGACGAAATGTAAAATAGTAATAATAAATGGCATTTATTTACAAGATTTATCTTCAAATGTAAAGTAAATGCATTTTTAAGACATTAGCTTAATCTATGAATATATTTAAAATCAAATACTAGCGGGAGAAGTCTATATAAAACTCATTTGTTGCTCAGTGGCGGCAGGATTCTTTAGTTTTTCTTTGAAATTAAGATAATAAGAAACGTCTGTGTGAGCAAATAAATCATTCTTGAAAAGAAAACCGCAAGTCGCTCTTTTAAATTAAACCTTGTTTAGTTCAGCCATATTCGGCTTCTTTGAGCCATGTTTTTGTACTCTACAATTTAAAATTGGTTATTTTGCTTCTTTTTCTGATCGGGGCTTTATCAAAAAATTAACTGTCGTCCGTGGGGCGGTGGGGGCGGGGACGGGGGGTACTCCTTGATATAAATATATGGGTCTGTGGGGTTCCAAAGCCACTATGGTTTCTCAGGTTTTTGGTTTGAAATTGGGTTTAGCTTATAACAGTTTGTGTCTGAAATAGGATGAGAAAAACCACATATTTTGGTGTGGAAGTGAAACAGGTTTTAAGAACGCGTGCTGTACTCCCCCCCCCCCCCCCCCCCCCGATCCAATTTTTCTTGTAAGCGTATTTCCCGGAGGGTAAGTTCAGAGTGTTTAAGAACTTTTAAGGCCGCAGGAAAGAAAAAAAAAAACAACAACATCTACTGACAATAAATGATTATTGTAACACAGAAAACATCTTGTAATTTAAGGTGTTTCTCTTTTTCCAACCAAAATTGGCTAAATTTATTTCGATAGTTATAGGATTTAATTTTCACTAAACTTGATGCTTGTTATCCAAAGATTTATTGCAGATGTTCGAAAGTACTAGTTATGGCCTTAGTACCGAGGTTCTGATTTAAAGAGTCGTACCTCAGAATTTTTTGGTTTTTTATCTTTCCCTTTTGTGATACATATCGTGATGAAAGAACTAAGAAGCTTGTATTTTGATTGTAATAGTTTGCAGTTACTTTGATGCCCTTTGTTTGCCGCTTAGAAAACAAGTTACGTAATGGCGAAGACGGTATGGCTGAGGGAGATTTACAAGTAAGCTTTTTTGTCCATAACACGGCAGTGTTTTATTTTTCCGTCACCGTTTGGAGGTGGTTTAAAAGACAGATATACTGTCAAAACGTATTATGGAATAAGCCTATTTGACGCGCAACACTGCAATTGGACACAAATAAAGTTTCTAGTAACCTAGTACCGGAAATGTACGACATCTTTGCAGCTTTTAATAAAGGGAGAAAATTTTAATAGTACCTCATTTGTCACTTTTCTTTCGTAATTCGTCAAATCGTTATGTCTTCTTTAAACACGCAAAATGAATCGACATTAAATTTCATTCTGTGTGGGTTGTAGGAAGTATTATATAAATTATGCATCTCCCTGTGTTGTTCTTTTTATTTTTTTCAAGCTGTTATAGGTAACACTGCTTGATGTTGAAATCCAGAAAAAAATTCTTGTGACATGTTACTTCTGGAAAACGACATCCGGCTAAACCCATCTTAAACCACTGTGTAATAGATACTCTCTCTACGGCGAAAACGGAAGCTTTAATTTTTCGTCGGCAAAAGTGATTGTTTGGTTTGTCAAACTATTTACGATCATTTTATAAAAACGATTAAAGATCATCACGAAGTCCATAATATAAGAACATCGAGGTGATGTGTTAAGAGTTCATTATGGATGAAACCATGCAATGTAGTCAGTCTTATAAACTAACCTAACTTTTGATTCTGTGGTCGAAATCTTATGATGCCACATTCAAATGAGAAATCTTCTGCATTACTTTCATATGGTACTGTTTATTTCTGGGTATTTTACAAACTTGGTAAATTTCGTGAATTTACCTTTGGCCACGATACACTGATTAAAGTTTAATAAGTGTTAACTTAACACAGCAAACAGCTGGCAGTAAAACAGCGTAGAGCGCAATTTCAAGCCCCTATTGCTTTTGGGCCAGCTTATTAAAACCTCCTTTAAGAAAAAACTCAAATAAAATAAAAACCAATTCTTAATTTAGAGGTGAAATTATGGCTTATTTTATGCTTAAGCTTAATATTGCACTTAAGAGATGCTAAGAGGGGGGAAAAGACCTCACCTTAGATATCCTCTTAGTGCCTTAATTGTGGTACATAAGGCCTCCATTTTATCAAACGATTATTGTTACAAAAGAAAATGCTTCTTACATGAATTCAGGTGTCCATTTTTTTGTCAAGTTTTGCGGTCGAAAAGAGTCAAAAGGTCGGACGAAAATAAGCACGCTAGAAAATTTCACCTGGTGGCGTTCACTTTCTATTGAAGTCTGGTTTTTAGCGATGCGGAAAGCATTCGGAGAGAAGAAATCTTCATTTCATTTGCGAAAAAAAGGGCTGAGACATAAGCATAAGGATCGAAATATTCCCTTTCTTGCGCCTACTTTCGTGTTGTTGTCAGTATTCAAGTGATTCAGGAAAGTTTCTGCTTGCGTGCTCGGCTACTTTATCCTTGAGTAGCCAGTGAAACGTAGGCTTCATTTAACAATTATTCCATGAGTTCGCGTTGGATATGACTGGAGTTGGCTATTATCATCTCATATCCAACAAGCGCGAGTGGAATAATTGTTTTATTTAAAACGCCCACAAAATATCGAGAATTCTTCCCTATTTATTTGTAAAAACAACCGATTTTCAGGTTGTTTTTAATTTTGAACAGAGGCGTACAGTCACCATATTTGGAGAGCATGGTTAATTAACAATTAATAAATGAGGCTGAGTAACTTATGAAGAATTATGGGGGTCGAGGCCGAGGCGGATAACACCTTCCGAGATCTCAATAATTCTTCATATGATACGAAAACGGAATTCAATAATTGTTTTATTATTCATTCAAAATAATTCCTAGCTTAAAGGCATAGCCAAAACATGATTACCTCCATCGATGTTAAGTTCATCTTGGATAGTACACGTTTAGGGTTGTTCAGCTCCGCAAATATTCTCCAAATAGCAGATGTCGCCCTTCGAATTGTCTTCTTGCTGTTCTTGCCACGTTTTTAGCCATTATTTCGCCTAGTTCTTACTCTTGAAACGAGTGAAATGTCCCACCATTTTTGTTTTCACAACCAAAACAACTCAACCTCGTCCCCAGGTCCTCTCGCTTAACGGTGCATTAACCTGCAAGGAAGTTGCACTTTTGACGTCATCGGTTGATTAATCGCAAAATTCTTCCAAATTTGGTCATCAGTAGCTGGTTATGGGGAAATATGCCTGTGCTTTTAGCCAATCAGAATCGGAGAAATATTTTGAATTAATAATAATGGCTCTTATATCATGATGGCCAAGCCAATCAGAGCTCTAGAATTGCATTTTCCAATGACTGAATTTTTAATAATGATTTTAAAATATCTTAGACCAAAAACGAATTCAAATAACAACATTGCTTGGTAAGGTTTTAAAGTTTCAATGAAGAAAGTTCTTGTTCCAGGATAAAGCATCATCGTTGTTCATCGGAAGACATTTCCACACTGGCAAATAAAACCATTCATGTTCAGTAGCGGAAAGATAATAATAATAAAAAAACATGGCAGGCGTGGGCCAGGCTAAACACAAATACAGAAATGTACTATTCCAAAAGAAGCGTTCATTTGGACAGGAAATCTTTATTTCAGTTTTTTGTACAAAACTCAAAATTAAAACCACCTTTCCACGTAGTAGAAATGTAAAAATTTTTTTCAGTCAAATGCAGGAAAGTGAAATAGTTTACAGAGGTACTTTAGATGTTGCTTTCCGAGAGACTGAGAAGAAATTCGGTTTATTAACGCTACTGACAAGTCTGGCTTTTGCTTTTAGCTCAACCATATTGCTGGGTTAGCGATAATTTATGAGACATAAAGGACCCATAAAATAAAAGACTAATTGGCAATTGAAAAGCAGTTTACGGCAGTCTGTCGAAACACAAAAGCTAAGTAGGGTAAAAAGGAGGCCATTGAATGCCGCATTTCTTTTGCAAAAAGTGAGAAAACGAAATAAAAAATAAAATGTCCTTATACTCATATTAGCAGCTGTTTGAATTAATAATAAAACAATTAATTTGACAATGGAATGGTTTTAATTTTGAATGAATAATCCACCTGAACTTATTCGTCAACTTTGACGGACAGTTTGAAGGTGGATGATCCGTTTCAAATAACCTGTGTACAGCCACCCCCTCCCCTCAGAAAAATCGGAGAAGGGGTGTCTGTGGGGGAGGGGGCGGCTGTACAAAGGTTAGTCTCAGACGGATAATCCATTTCTAGCTCTAGTGTGAAAACGGCCAATAACAAAATTCCCGTGTCCAGTGTTTTTAATGGTAGCGAAGGACTGTGCAGAACAACCCTCTGCCGTTGCCTTGTCCGTAGGCCTCATTATTCCGCGCGGCTAATGCGTTTCTGGTCACGTGGTCCGAGCGAGGTTTTTTTCTCAGATAAGCCACTGAAATGCCTTGACCGAGATTGCGTGGGAAGACGCCGTACAGGGACTTGGCATGGTAATGTCTGCTGTAGCGTCCGAGAAAAACAGGAAATTGTTGTTTATCGGCACCGTGTTTTATAAACAGTGCCATATCTGCGTGTTGTTTCATTAGTATTTCGAGGGCACGACCTCCTGAAAATCGCAAATGTTAATCCCCAGCAACAAGCCCGCAGATTTTCGCTATGGAAAAAAATTGTTCCCCGAGAGAGCGGTGGAAATGGAGCCTAGGTCTAGGTCAAAACCTAAAAGGCGCTTGGCTTAACGTGCACACGGAGTCAAAGTAGCCGAGAAATAAAAAACGCAACCATAAGAGTGTTTAGCACCTTCCTTAATATTAACAAATCTAGTGAACAATTTCTTTTACGGTTAACTATTTTTTACCCTATCTACGGCTAATGGTTAAATTTTTTCAATTTTTACGTCGATCGACTAAATTTTTGGCCTTTTTACGCCTATCGGTTAACCCCATTGACCCTCTGGAATGCCAAAAAGTTGCCACCTAAATTTCTTGATATTTTTATATCAGCTTTAATTAAAAGGTTAATTTTTCGTTCTTCACGATAAGTACTAACATCAGTCAAGGAAAAAAAATTAAAAATTAAAAAATTGAAGTTTTCTATGAAATCGTTGACTTTTTCATGCTTGATATGTGCTCTAAACCTATATTTCGTGCTCAAAAGTTGCTCAGAAAGGCAAAATTTGCTGGAGGCTGCTAGAACCGCTCAAAGTTGCTCCAAACGTCAAAAGTTGCCGAGCACGATCGGGAAAGGCCTAGTGACGAAAGCTGCTAATACAGCTATTCGAGGTTGAGTTTGGTTATTCTAGACAACAAAAAATGAAAAACCGACCTGCACAAGTAATGTTATCAAATGCAAAATGACAAAATATGGGTGGAAGAGATCATTATGTCGTCTTGGTTTAATTTAAACAAAAAAACCTTTGATTTTTGAGGCTTACTGCCTCCTTGAGGCAAAAAGCCACAATGTTATCGCGTTGAAAGAGTGATTGAGTTAGAGTAACAATAGAATCCGAGCCCACAACGAACCCTGCCGGTTTCGATCCGATACGGTCCCCGATCTTAACCCTTTTTTGTTTCGGACTCAGCGTCGGTTGTTCAACGTTTTTCGAGGATAGCTTCGAATGGCCTCGAATGTTACTCGGAATTAGCACTTGATCAAACGAGAAATCTTCGATTTGCCATGTGCTCTCAAAGCTCTCAAGTCGTTTGACGCCGTCGACTAAAGAAGTCGACTGGACCGGATGGTGAGTCCTGCTTTTCATAATGAGTTCAAACGGCATTAAGGCGTAAGAATCAAGCACAGCAGTCTTCGCATTTATAGAGAACTTGTTAGCAAAGAATTTAGTTTACAATTTTCAGGAAATGTCGGTATGACTCCATCGAAGCGCGATCGAGTGTTTAGTTTGCTGTGCGGCGATCTCAAAACCTTATCAAGATGGTTATGGTTCTCCTTCGGGCAGCGAATAATCTTTTCCAAGGAAGCCAAGATTTCCTTCGGGGAGCGACAAATTTTTTTCGGGAGAACCAAAATTCCCTTCGGGGAACGAATAGTAAAGAGAAAAGCTTGCGTAAATGCATTTGAGACGGCTAGCTATGCGTAGTTCTGGATGCAACGATATTATTTATGCCTACTGAGTTTAAATCGAGTAAACGCTTATGAGCCTGAAATACCTCAATTTGTGAAAAATCATAGGCACTCTCGGTTATGTTCAAAAGTGCTAAGTAGCAACTCGAAGACTAAGAAATCGAGAGCCATCTGGAGTACAATTTAAAAAGGTTATACAGTCACTGAAATTTAGAAAGCTAAGACACAAGAGTAAGAAAATGTTTCATCTGTTTTGCAATGAGTATTACTGCAAATTATAAACTCTGATAAACAAGATTAATCTGAAGAGAAGATAGTTTCTATAGCTTCTATTTCAAGTCAACAAAAAAGTGAAAAATGATTCAATTATAAGTCATCTGAACAAAACCGTTCTTATTCCTTTAGCTTACTGCTTAGTTTTGCCACGTTTTCGTGCGAGATCGTAGATCACAATCTTTCAGTTTGACCTCGTTTAGCTTTTGTTGTTTTCGTCTATTGTTTTCCAAATATATTACGCCAGATAAAAAGTTTGGCGTAACACTGCATGTTTTGTTAGCTCCGTGTTTTGGATAAGTCTTTCACTGATTGAGTCTTGCGTCATTTTGTATGGAATAATATAATTATGGGTTTAGCCAGGGCTAAAAGCGATGCTCTGGGGATGTTACTAAAACGAGGAACGGGGAGCGGGGAGCCGGGAACGGGGAACGGAAGTCTGGGAACGAGTAGTCAGCGGTAACCTCCATAAAATCCAATATGGCCGATGATCGGTGAAAGAGAACCGTCGAAACAAACTTAAATAACGTCGCTATTTTACTTGAACTAATTATGCTCATGAGGTGCTTGAAAGAATACGGAGGTAATGACATTTTTCACCTTTTTGCGTTGCGTTTTACTAAACAATTATCCTTAGGAAACAAAATATGCTCCAACAGCAGTTGAAAGAAGCCAATCGGGACAAAAACTCTCAAAGCACATGTACAGCCTTATTTGGAACTCAAGCGAATCTATATTGAGTCTAGCCCACAAAGCAATGAACTACTTTTCCATGATAGATAACAAACATCGAAGTAGCTTGCGTGCAGACTTCTCCTATTTCCTTTGATAGAGATGTCTGCTTTGAAAAATGTTATTGACCATGTGTCATCACATAATTACTAAGACTACTTTAACAATCTGGTTCTGCTTTTAATATTATTAGATCTACTACACTGCAAGCATTCACGATACTGAAGTGTTTCACTGATCCATGAAAATAAAATATCATTTTATTATTCTGTGATGAAACAATTTGTTTCAGGTCAGTTCGCCCAGTATGGACCAGTATAATGACCCTAATGGAACCGAATTCACTTATTTTCCTCACCCTAATTAGTAAACTTCAAAGTCGTACGGTGGCCATTTGTCTTTCTGCAAAATACCCCTGACGACCCTTTCCTGAATCAAAACCATTGGATTGCATTAAATGCAAGATTCTCACTCACTGCAGATCCTCAATTAACCACCCCCCCACCCCCCGCTAAGAATGAGATCCCAAACTCTTCCCTATCTTTTGAAGAAAAATGAAAATTGTCTTAAAATAATCAAAGTACCTCTTCATGGGCACAAAACGTTTGGTGCAACTCATACCATACAATATCACTGTATCAAGTACTGTCCTCAGTGCAGGAGGGGGTACTATAATGGCCTAAACAGAGAGGCTCCCCCCGAAAAGGTTACCTTTTTCAGGCTTCAGGTACATGAAAGGGAAGGGTCTCTTTTTATAGTTGAAGTATATGAAAGGGACATCTGTGATTTCAGTCAGCTGAAGGATCAAAATGAGATCAGTCACAGGTGCACTGAGAGAGACAAGAAAACCTGTTTTAGCGATTTATTCATATTGTAAAGATGGTGTATTTACAGCACTCAAAAAGGGATGCAGCGTTCAAAATTAGGTATGTGAAAGGGGTACCATTTGTCACTGCAGGGTATACAAAAGGGGTACCTTTACTGTCTAAAATGGTACATACAAAGGGTAAGGGGTTGGTCCCTGGGGCAGAGCCTCTTCGTATAAAACTTCAGTGAGAACCCCCCCTCCTCCCCTCTGGGTTACTGTTACTGTAGTCTGATTCTTCTCTTTAATTTCTTTGATACTGTGCTTCATTAAATGAATTTTTATTCATTTAAAAGCTTCCATCCCCTTTTGTTAAAATCCCGATATGTTCATGAAACATTGAGTAAGTGTAATGTGGCCACTATACACATACAGTTGCGCGTGTTTACTGAAAAACATATTCGCACTCCAATCTTTTGCCTCCCATCACTTGTGTGAGACCTTGAACTCTTTATTTCCACAACTACAGACAGCTTGCTTGAAGGCTTATCAACCACCTTCTAATAAGCTGCCAACCTCTGCAACATTGATGATGTGATGCTTGATGGTAGGTGCAAGTTGCAATATTACTGAATTAAGCTAATAAAGCAGCTTGACAATATTAACTGGTTTAAGTCACTGACACATTCAGTTTTACACTGAGCTTGAAATATTTTTCTCCACAGTAAAAATAATGTTCATTAAAGAGAAGTGGAGCTCCCCTCTGCAAAAACATCAAAGGACTCCCCTAGAAAAAAAGAGGCATCCAGAGGGCTAAACAGAGGAAGTATACTTCCCATGCATATTTTAACAGCTAGCCTTTAAAAAGTACCTTCCAACCAAAGTACTTCTCCATGTACACTTCTAACACTTAATATTGCAGCTCAGTTGTGGTTCACTTTTATCCTAAGTTTGAATTTTAATCTCTTGTTTTGAACTCATTATTACAAAATTCATATTACCGTACCCCCAAACAAAGGGAAGCAAAATTTCAACCATGGTTATAATAAAATAAAACCACAGCATAGCCATTTGCTCTGAAACAACTGTCATCTTTAAGAGCAAGGTATGGTTGATATTCCTGGCACATTGCATGTTAATATGTTTAAAGTTGCCTTTTATTGAGGTATTAAATAACCTGATCCATCTTATCTTTTCACATAACACAATTTGCACTTACTTCTCATCATAGGTTTGTAAATATAATATTATTAGACTTACAGTTTTATCTCCTCGCCAACATGTTTTAATTTGGGCCTGAAAAAAACGATTCAGCTAGGAAGGAGCTCCACTAGTACTGCCACACTATTACTGTCGAGGAAATACACCTGACTGCTTCGATCTACGTTATCTTTCAGCATGTATTTAAGCCAAAACCCTATGAAACGCGTCAAGCAAAAGTAGTTCATTGCTTTGTGAGTTAGACACTGTATAGATTGGCTTGAGTTCCAAATATGGCTGTGCTTTGAGAGTTTTTGTCCCGACTGTAGCTTCTTTCAACTGCTGTTGGAGCATATTTTGTTATTCAGTAAAACGCAAAAAGGTGAAAAATGTCATGAAATTATTACCTCCGTATTATTTCAAGCACCTCATGAGCATAATTAGTTCATTAGTAAAATAGCGACCTTAAGTGTTGTTTCGACGCTCCTCCATCATCGATCTTACCGGGTTCTTGATCGGCCATTTTTTTGGATATTTATGGAGGATACCGCTGACTACTGGTTATTTTACTTCCGTTAACCGTTTTCCCCGCTCCCCGCTCCCCGTTCCCCGTTTTAGTAACATCCGTCGTATGTGCTTACCAAAGATTTTGTTTCCTGTGTCAGGAGTAACCGCCTGTGTTCATGTTCGCTTTTATTTTTTCACTGCCGCTCATTTTCACCTGGCAGCTAGCATTTCTCATTTTCTCACCGCGGCTATCAAATTTTGATGTTTTTCCAACGAAATTCGTCTCCCTAGCTCTTTCTCTGTTATCCACGTCAGTGTCAACATCAAAAATAACTCCGAAAAGGACACGACTTTGTTGGTCTTTTTTCTCTCTAAAAGTCCGGGCGGCCATACGATCTTCTCCCTTTGCATTTGGGTTGCCATACCTGTTGATTGAGTTACTTATTTTATATTGGTGTGCCTGTGGTGCGGACGGACGGTCGCGTGATTACCAAATTTTCTAGGATGGGTAGATGTACTTAGCTATGGGGCTACGCGAGCGCGTGGAGCTCCGCTAAAAATATCAGCGAGAATTATGCGACTAAAGAAAAGTTAATAAGGGGAACAAGTCTTACTTTTATAGTTTTCTGCCGCGCTAGAATGCTGAGGATATCTTATTTAGCTTAACCTGACAGTCTAAATACTAAAAAGGCCATTAACTAAACTTCCCTCTATCTCGTGGCTTTAAAGCTGTGGACTGGCCGTAGTGTTAGGACTAAGTGGAATCGACTGTTTGTAATTTCAAGTAAAGGTAAGTAGATCATTTGTTGTGCGTTGAGTAAAAAACAGATTGATAAGAAACTTGAACGAATGGAGACAATCTGACAGACAATAGCCAAAACTGTTATTTTTGTAAAAAGTAGAGGACTGGAAGTTAGAATGCACGTAAAAAAATCCGTCTATTTTTCAATAATTTTTTTGGCTACTGTTGTCTTTGTTTTAACAGTTTTTTTCCCAGCAACTTTCAGCTTGTACACGTGTCCCAAGGCACTTCTTCCCACCATACTTTGGGGGTGGATCGTCACACAGCCTCGATCTGAAACGATGGCCAGGTCCACAAGTTACACCGCAAGAAGACCAGGACGACCAGCGACCCCAGTGACCTGGTACAGGGGCTACAAAAGTGAAATAATTCATGGCCACTATATTATGATGATTATGATGATGACGACACAACGAAATCTCTCAGAAGGTCGTTAAAGTTTTGTTGTACCCTTATTTGTAAGGAGGGACATAAAAGATCATCAGTTCACGCCTGACACATGCCACAGATGCGAAGATCTCTAAATGAACAAAATATATACATAAGGACAAGGGAGATTTGCTTATATCAGTGGCTATACCCATGCAGATATCAGGCTCCTGCAAGCGTTTAAACCTCACTTTATCTACGTCACACCAATTGGCCCATTTAACACAACACGGACTTACCATGACACTCGGTAAGCGAACATGTTTCTGTTTGTTTTTGGATTCCATAGGTACCCACCCCATAACACTGATTCCGATCACGTGCCATGCAGAATCTCTGTCGTATCTTCTGGCACCGGTCGTTGCAAGGCCCAAACTTTGTCCAGGAGCTCCAAGGATGTGAACTGTCAGCTGTTCGAATTCAAAACAAACACTGAGATATATGAAGAAGGATTATTACTTCCAATCTTAAGTAGATTAGCGCATTTTAGGACACGCGTAGATAACTGTAAACCTCTGCAGCTTTAAATAGATAACGATCCGCTCATTTCAGACATTCCAAAAAGAAACATTGTAAACTGAGGGTAGCCGTGAGCTATCGTGCGTGTTTTGGAGGTACATCGCTTTGAAGTTTGTGCTGTTTCTAGAAGCTCAATTCTAAGGTGGGTGTGATTATTTCAACACCAAAAGTTCTGTTGGTAAATTTAATTTTTTCTGGTTCATATCATTCCTTCATATAGCTTCAGTCCTATAGAAGCTAAAGGATACTTAGGGCTCAAGCACACGAGAAGTCACAGAATTCAGAAGAACTTGAATTGTACGTTGCGAGTCATCGCAGAGGTTAATCATTCAAACGTAGCCCGTTAGACGCCGTTGTTTCATGTTTTTGTGGACTTACATGGACGGTGCACAGCTATCAACAGAATTCCAATCATTTTGATATTAAACCCAGGTCTACTTACTTTTACAATCATACAGTGCATTGAGCTGCTGAATGTCCGTCTCACTGAAACCTTTTCTCTGACCGAACTGCACGCCGGACTGTTTCAGAGCTTTTATAGTACGCTTGCCATTCTTGGAGAAGGCATGACTCCCATAATGCATCAGACTTTGGAAGTCGTACATGGCGCCAAGATAATCGAGTTTACCGTGCGAATACTTATTAAAATTGTGAGCTTGACCTTGGAAACAAAAAAAACTATGAAATGAATAAATAAATAATGAGCAGAAAATACTGCTCGGCTTTTACCGCTTTACAACTGAACTTATCCTTTTCCCCGGAATCTACATTTGAATTCGTGCTACACCGAGATAAAATCCACAATTAACTTCCAGTTGGAACTTTTCCGCCGATGGATCAAAAACTGGTCAGCTTTCTGTACCGATCGGTTTATGAACCCGAGTTGAACGCCGTTTTTTTTTTTTTTTTTTTTTCGTTTTTCATCCGCCAACCGAAATACTGCTAAATAGGCTTGGACACCGATACACATTTTAGGAATCATGCCAGGTAGGATAATGAAACAAACAAATGGTTCATGTACGAGGTAAGGAGTCGGGTGAGGCGATGTTAAGGAATGGGGTCCCGCAAGGCAGTATTATTGGGTCGCTGTTCTTTATCCTGTTCATTAATGATTTGCCTCTACATGTTATTAGTTGCAGATGTAGATCTTTACGCAGATGATACGACTGTGACGGCTTCGGCAGATGTGAAAAACTTGGCCCATCTAGACCTGTCACTAAATAAATGTGTCAGAGAAATTCAAGCCTGGGCCAACGCTAACAAACTGCCTACAAAAGAGGACAAAACTAAGGTTCTCACGATTACTGGAAAGAGGCTTAAACCAAAACAGAATTAATTTTACTGAATTGTGAGCTTTCTGTTAGGACTGACAGCGATAATACCCTATGTAATTTAGAAAGTGCGGCCTTGTTAGGTTTAGAAATTGATAGCAAGTTATCGTTCAATGCACATGTTGATAAAATATGCAAAAAGCTTGCCTCACAAATTGCGGTGCTGCGAAAAATAAGAGCCTTGATCCGTCCCGTTATGAGCTAAGCTAGCGTCATCTGGTCTTCATGCGACAAAGGGGCAGCTTTATCGCGTCCTTAAATTGCAAAAGCGCGCGGCAAGAGTCATTCTTTTAGTGCGGATCGCCAAGCGTCTTCTGTTTCCATCTTTAACAAACTCTCTTGGATCCCGTTTTATGAACAATCAAGGATTGATAAGTGCTTTATTATTTAGAAGGGTATTAATGGGACTTTACCTAGTTACTTAAATGATGCCATTATTATGATAATAAATAACAATCATCACGCGCGCGATACTCGCTATGCCAATACAAGAGAGAATAGATCATTCTCTCTTGGCCAATATAAATATTGTATGTCCCAAGTACCGCAGAGAAACCGAGGGCGGACGAACTTTTTCAGTATCTGCGGCGAAACTATGGAACAGTGTCTTGTTAGATATACGCAAGGCAGACTCACTGCCTTGTTTTAAGAACAACATGATTAGCAGAGTTTTTAAGAATGAGCAACTATTGCATCACTTTAGTATCTAGGTTGTATTTTAATGTATATTTCTAATTGTAAATAGTAGTCTCTCTCTCTTTTTTTTTTACATCTATTCTAAAATCTTTTTATACCTAGACATTGTAAATAGCTTTTTAGTGTTTTTATTAGTATAGATATTGTATCTTTGTAAGATTGTGTTTTGAGGGCCACAAGTTTATTAACATTGGATAGTATTACTCTCGTTAATTAAAGGCATTATTATTATTATTATTATTATTACTATTATTATTAAACAAGATAAAAAAGAAAATAAGAGAGAGAGAAGCAACAGTCCTCACCACGGTTATTCCCAGTTGGTTTGCGATATGATACGTATTTCTAGTTTAAAAGGAGAAACCAACCTTTGGCAACATTTTCCCACAGTACCTCCACGTACTTGTTTCTGTCTGTACGGGATTGTTCATGCCAAAATCCAACTGCATGCATTAACTCGTGCATTATTATACCTTTCTTATCACATCCGGGACCTACAGAGAGGAGCTGAGGACCAGATGAAGAGAATTGTTTTCCTACGCGAGACCAACACCTAAGAAAATAAGAATAGCGCCTATTAACTTAGAAAAAACCTAGAAAATTTTCGATTATTGAGCCGCAACGACGACGTGTTTAAGGTTATATTTTAGTTGAAAACTAGCCAGTAAAGGGTTTTTTGGATCCTCACAATGGTTGACGGACATGTGAACAAGACAGTGCCGTAAAATCATTTTTCAAAGGATCATGTAGTAGAGGTTGTGTCAGACCGAAACATGTGAGGGTTCTTCTTGTCTTTTACTCATTTTAAGCAGTGATCTGAGTTCATCTTTGTCTTCACGATAACTAGGACGGACTTCGATCACCATCTGGTTAGTCCCAGTTCCCCTGATCAATGTGGCAAAGCCCTTCATAAAAAAAAGAAACAGAAACATGTAATTATATAATTATGAAATTCTCATATTCAATATTTTACTGACATTTCTTTGTCGACAAAACATGAAGGCAGGATTAATTTGGCATCCATTTGATTTGATGAAGGCTATTTTGAAAGCTTTAAATTCTTACCCAGGCCTTTTTACGAACCGAATCCAGGATCGCTCTTTCTGGCGAGGCTTGAAGCGTAAACAAGTGTGTCGGTGAAACTCTTTGATGGCTGCCATGATGACGCTCTTGGCTCGATCTGCAAAGGTTAAAAAAAAATGAAAGAGAAAGAGAAAATAATAGTAATAAACAAGGAATAAAACACAAACAGCGGTGATAAACATATCAAACTTACGCATTTTAATAACTTGACGTTTCGTATGCTACGCAACATACATTTTCAAAAGTGGAATAAAGACCGTTACAATTTTATGAAAACTATATATGAAATGTAAATAAGGGGTCTGGAAACGAGATTAAGAAACATCTGTTTCTTAACAGTAAAACAATAAAAGCTTAAGCTAATTAGTAAAGTATCAGCTTCTCACTGCTGACGTTTACATTAAGGGCCAGCTTAAGTTCTTGGATAAGCAAAGTTTCTTTTATTTTACAATGATAATCTGTTTTACCAGAAGCTAGAATATCAAAATGATCCCACTTGATGTTGTGACCTGTGGCTCTTATATGGTCAGCAATGGCTGATGTGGGGTCATTCTTAGTGAGAGCCCTGAAATGTTCCGTTTTCCTATCACGAAGCCGTCGTTTCGTTTTGCCAATGTAAAAGTCACTGCAGTCCCAGCAACCAGCTTTATAAATGACCTTAGATTTCTGTGATTTCTAAGGTCATTTATAAAGCTGGTTGCTGGGACTGCAGTGACTTTTACATTGGCAAAACTGTTTCAACTGTTTCAACTGTTTATTAATTATCACAAAATTATCACAAAACGAAACGACGGCTTCATGATAGGAAGTTTGATATGTTTATCACCGCTGTTTGTGTTTTATTCCTCGTTAAACTACGATGGCCCAAGAACAAAAGCCATTAATAAACAAATAAACGAGTACTGTAAAATCTATCTAAGTTGTTAAGTTGTTAAGTTGATTTCCGATTAGAAACGTCTTTCAAACGTCAAATAAAATGATGACTATGACGGAAAAGAAATGACGACTACATATAAAGAAGTTGCACGAAAGTGAGGTAATTAAACGATTGGAATGAGAAAGCTTATTGTTCATCGGCATGGTGCGTTTGTTAGCGTGCGTAGCATAGCGGTTTTGGTTGGGCGCGCTAAGTAATATAGGCGGGCGAGGGCCGAGAAATCGCGAGGAGATTGGGGCGGGAACATCGCCGCTCGTTCGCGCGCGTTTTTGCGGCTTCGCCGCTCAGTAGTGCTCCCGACAAAACCGCCATGCTACGCAGGCTATGCGTTTGTCAGGGATGGACAATTTTGATGGCCTTGGAATGGCAAACGGCCGAGAAAAGATAAGAAACAGAAGGAAGGATTGGTGTAGCGCAAGAACAGGCCTCAGTCAAATGCCACATTAACAAGGCAAATAACTCCCCTGTCTAGATTGTACAGTGAAGGCTCAGAGAGCGTGTGTGGCGTATAGTTAGCGCAACCGCGCGCGGTGTAGAAAGCGTGGTGAAAGGCAACATTAAGAGTCCATTAGGAAGCGAGTAGGGGACCCGTGACCTGTGGAGAGTAGTCAGTGGTATGAGAACCCACGACCGTTTTGATTCATACTAAAACTTAAAGTGTACCTCTATTAAGCGGAAACCCGAGCGGGTATTTAGCCACCTAATAGGTTACACTGTATATTGAGGGTTGGCCTCTGGGCTGTTAACGGATAAATGTTATTAGAGTATAAATAACAGAGCATCCAGGCGACCTTTGACCTCAATCGGGCTATGAACTGCAGCTGTCATTTTCGGTTTTATTGAGACCTACCTGTCCAGATTTTCCTCTTGACAAGTTGCCTAACTTAAGTTAGTTGTTAAGCACTATTGATGAAATACATACACAAAGCGGGGGAGATTCTATAGGGCACAACTCGCGACTTCCACAACTTTTGTCTGTTTCTAACAGCATTTCTTTTGATCAGATCTTCGGTTGCCCCGGGTCCGTCTGCATCGCCCTCCTCTCGTTGATCTACTTGCTTTTTTTCTTCATCAGACAGCACGATATCCGCCTCGTAAAGTTTATTTCGAACATCTAAAATGCCAACAAAAAGTGTATGGTCAAATATCTGTTGTTAGGTTTTAATGATTGTATAGACCAGAAATCCATAAAGGAGAGGAAGAATGCCCCATCACGCTCCTTCCGCTTTTTCTTTTTCGGTTTTTGCTTCATCATATTTAAAGAGATTCTCTTGATTTAAGAGATAGCTTGTCTTCCCCTTTTGCAAGATGCGCTTCTGAAGAGGGGATGGGAGGTGCCTCCATTTTAAATGAGCGGGAATGCTCTAGAGAATGAAACCCTTAAGAACGAGTTTTATTGACCCCCTGAGAATACCAGGGAATTCCAAAACAGACTGAGTAAAGTGTTCTTCCCAGGCTCTCGTTTCTTCTTTTGCGTTCTTTATTCTCACAGGCACAACCCAACGGGATTTTTTCATGGGTTAAAATTTGGCGCTTCTTCCTATACACCCTACATGACATCAAGCTCTGCTACCTAGTACATTCCTTTTCTCCTTTCATCATGTCCCGGACAGGAGTCTTCTGGAGCTTCGATCTGAGCAGTTAGTAGTAAAATGGCCGCCAACTTAGATGGCATACAACATACTCTCTAGTTACGTAATATGCCATTGTTTATTAAGGTACATCTTTTCCTCCATAAAAAAAAACCGGTATTGTCGTTCAAAAAATGGCTTGACCTTAGTGAAATAATGCGGTAATTACTTCTGGCAGTTTCCATACCAACTTTTTTTTACCAAGACTCAGCGGCCAGAATGCGCATGCCTGCTATTAGACCAGTCACTGCAAGTTATGACTGAAATGCAGTGGCAGCGCCTAGGAAAGTGAAAATATAGAACATTTTTCATCTAAGTGTAGCAAGACGTTTTTCAATTAATTTTTGATCTTGTGTTGCTATGGGATGTCAACAGGCTGGCCCAAAATACTGATCTCACCGCACTTTGAAGGACACCGTTCTTTACGGCAAGCGCACATGGTAGAGAGATTTAGCAACAACTATAGTGACGGCTTCAAACTTATTCCATCTTGTTCAATTCGACAAATGTTGGCAAT
Source organism: Porites divaricata (assembly GCA_038088405.1). Classification (NCBI taxonomy): domain Eukaryota; kingdom Metazoa; phylum Cnidaria; class Anthozoa; order Scleractinia; family Poritidae; genus Porites; species Porites divaricata. The sequence continues at coordinate 2,384,285 of JBBMOI010000019.1, read as the reverse complement.
TTTTTCTGGAGTCAAATTCTAAAAGACTGTATCGAAGTTCAAGAAAAGAAAAAGAAAGCTGTTGTCGCTCTTGTGTTCACATCTTCCACAAAACGTGAAATTAGGCAGTTCTCGGCACGTCGTAGTCGTGCAGGACGGCAAAGAAATGTACAAAAAGGGTGTTGCACGTGCAAAATTGTTGTTTTGCTTTAAATCTATAGCTTTTTTGCCGTTATTGCTGCCGTCGCCGTTTTTCTTGCGTAAGCTCCTAAGGGGGTTTGGGAAGGGGGATAATGCCACAAAAACCACGCAAAGCAGTGTTGTAAACAGACCTGTATTCAATCCTTCAATGCTGTTTAACACTGCTTCATCTTGCTTCTCGAGTTTAAAGATCTTCCTTGTTCCATTTCTTCTTGACATTCCTGTAAAAAAATTAAAAGAAAAATGTCGAGCGTAAGGTCACAAAGTCAATTCTCGCTTAATATAGACATGTTAGAATTAAAATTAGAATTCTAGACATAAACTCGTATCTTTTTCTTATGTGACTAACATTGCGAAATTGTCATTCTTAACAGATAATTCAACTCATAACATACCAGAAATGAAATTTGGACACGTGACACTTGACCATAGAAGGCAAAAAATTACCGTCGCTTGCATTGTACCTATATCTAGCTCTGAAGCATGTTTTGAGAAAATCGTTTTTTCAGTCCAAAGTCTTAGTCAATGCGGTGATACTTATTCCTTCGTCAACCTGCTGATCATTTCTTTTGGGTACCTGTTAACTGCCTGCTTGCTCAACATGTCCTCGAAAGCAGATAAGTAAAAATGCCGCGATAGCCATTATTTCCTTAGAAACAGTCCATTGCCTGGATTTACCTATCGAACAATCACGGCAAGTTGCCAGTACATTCGGCTTTCATGACGGCACACTGCTTACTGGCTAACCCAGTCGACCGGAAACAATTACCCCAAAGTATTCGCAAGGCACGCTGGGAAGATTGTAAATATCCTCTTGGTATCCTCCATTCGGTAACTTGTTAATGATTTTGAAAACCTGACGTATTACTTTTTATTATATAGACACGAGTGTTTTACTGGGAAATATACCACTCGTAAAATTCATAAACGCTACATCCGGGACCCAAGTGGTTTATTTTCCATAATCTCACTAGTGAGTTTATCGATGACGTAATTTCGGTCATTTCCCTCTATTATTTTATCGATGTCTTTTTGTCTATATAATAAAAAGAACATTACACGGCGGCTTGAAGATATGAATTTTATTTTCTCGTGGCAAAAACAATATTTTACTCACTCGTTGCGCTCGTTCGTAAAATATTGTTTTGCCACTCGAAAATAAAATTCATATCTTCGCGCCACCGTGTAATATCCTCTATGTACCGGGGCCGGTTTGAAGCTAAAATTGAGAGGGTAAAACAGCACGGAATATAGCCTGCGAAAACATCCGTTTCTCATCGCTCTTCGCCGCTGGGGACGATTCGCGCGAAGGAAAGTCTGCGACTCAGCGACAGGAACTCCATAGTGATGACGCCAATCAATGTTTACATAATAAATCCGGTTATCATGGGGTTCCAAATATAAATTTGTCCAGTTTTATGTGTCTTCTGGTCTATCTTGGTCAAGTGTTGTGTTCATCTGACAAGGAGCTCCAGTAAAACTCAAATGCTTCCTTTAGCTAGAGAAGACTACATTCCACAAATATTGACAGTTTTGTTTGAGATTCTTGACGTTTACATTTGAACTTTGTGGCCTTTTGTCTTTTGTCTGTCGTTCGTAAACAATAGCTAAAGCAATGTAACTACTCCGTCGACCAATGAGCGCTTCTGACCGGATTCCGGACAGATTTTATGTCATCAGTATGGAATTTCTGTCGCTGAGTCGCAGACGTTCCTCCGCGCGAAACTTTCCCGGCGACGAAGAGCGAGGAGAATCGGATGTTTTCGCAGGTTACACAGAATATTCACCTATTATGGCTAGTTCACTTAAAGTGAATCAGCCATACTGTACCTATATTGTCACACAGGATCTACGAACATGGCTTGGATGTCAAACGGCAGGTTGAGAAGTGCCGAGAGTGTTTACAGTAGGAGAATTTTCATTGATATGCTGCACCTCTATGGCACACGCGGGGAATACTAAGATATGGGCGAAAATAATTTCCGCGTATGCGAAGAAGTGCAGCATAACCGGGTTTTCGTCGCTGAGGGGAGGAGGGGGGGCAAAAACGCAAGTATATATGCCCTCTCGGGGCATGAACGCATAGAAAAGCGATCTGAAGAGTGATCCTGATGTTGGCAAAACATTTAAATACCACGCTCAATACCCAGGGGTAATGCAAGGGTCCCAGGAGGGAAAACGTGCTAAATTATGGAGCCCGCGTGCCCATTTCGGAGCAAACATATCAATGAAAATAGTAGGAGAATTTTCATTGATATGCTGCACCTCTATGGCACACGCGGGGAATACTAAGATATGGGCGAAAATAATTTCTACCCGAGCGCCGAATGCCGCCACTAAGCCAACAACCTTAGAAAAATCGCCATATTCCCCCCAATCTCAGAAGCTCACGCTACGGGAACAGCTCTTGGAGACGCCACTGCCGTGTGATATGGCCAAACACGCCGCACGAGAAAACAACCTGGCGGCAGGTACAAGAGCGTAAAGAAGTTTATCTTCCCACAGACTTCTGCAGAGACTTAGAACTACCGTCTTGTGGCTAAGCATATTTTCTTGAAAAGAAGCAAGTTTAACCTTCTTATCTAGGGGATTAAAAACGTAGTGTAAGGAGAACCTATGATATACCACAGAAAAACCGATGTTTGCCTCGAACAAGGGTCGACTTCCCAAAGCCAAAGAAATAGGCGAGACCGATGAGGGAGACGGGAGCGGACCGGCCCAACTGGCGGGCTCCCCTTCCAGTTCACTAGGAATGATAAGATCTGACGGAATCTCTTGCGTTTTAACAGAAGTTAAACAGTGCTTAAAGGCGAAATAATTGGAAATAGATTACAACGAAGGCAACGCACATATACCCCACGTGATAGCGTTAAACCGAAACTGGAAAAAGAAATAAAAGAGAAAAAGGGGAGCCACCAACCAGGCCGATCCAGGAACCCCGTCACAGACAGAGTATCGGGCATAATTTAGAACTACCCGCCCCAGATCGACCGGACTGATATCTGGAGTACAAGACCGAAAGTCGGGAAATAACGACACATTGCTCGAAGCGAGTAAAACAACACACAAGAAAAAACCAACCAAAACAAAGCGATGGGCCGATTTGCGTGACACGAGGTACACATCTAGTCGAGATGAACCTGCATAAATAACTATAAGCCCATAAAACTAATAACAAATGGCAAACGTCGAATAAATCTAAAACGTAGAAAACAGCCCAGGCAGGTAAACCATAGAACCGCGGATAACTAATTCCAAATAACAGGATGAAAGCGGCCGTCTTCCGTTTAAGAGCCCCCCAGTGTGTACACCGCGCACTGATATTTGTAAACAAAACAAAACAGAGATGCCATGAGGGTGTTACGAAAACTAAGACCTGAGACACCGGCCGTGAAAACAACCTGAAGGCGACACACGCCGTAAAAAACGAGCGGAAGGCGACACACGCTACAAACGCAAAATGGAGAAAAAAAATATGAAAGACACCATGAAACTAGTGAAAGCGACACACGCCATAAACGGCGACACACGCCATAGAAACAACCTAAAGGCGACAAACGCCGTGAAAACAACCTGAAGGCGTCACTCACACGCCATGAAAACAACTTATAAGCGACACACGCTGAAATGGCTAACTGGAAGGCGACACACGCGTGAAAACAACCTGAAGGCGACACACGCCATAATAACAACCTGAAGGCGACACACGCCATAAAAAACAAAACAAAACAAAACAAAACAAAAACAAAGTTATAAGCGACACACGCTATAAACACAAAATGGAGAGCAAAATACGAAAGACACCATGAAACTAGTGAAAGCGACTCACGCGAGAAATGGCTAACTGGAGGGCGACACACGCCGAGAAAAACCAACGTGAAGGCGACACATGCTATAACAACTGAAAGCGACGTACGCTATGAAACAGCTCGAAGCGACACTCGCTATGAAATGAAATGGAGACGGATACCTGCCATGAAACCCAGTCTGAAAGCGACTCACGCTATAAAAGGTAACTCGAAGGAGGTATCACAGCCGGGCGAACGGCTTCCAAAACATAAGGAAGGATAGCGTCAGGAGCCTAGGCCATGCTCAGCGACGAAAACCGGAATGGCACACCAAAAACGCAAGTATATATGCCCTCTCGGGGCATGAACGCATAGAAAAGCGATCTGAAGAGTGATCCTGATGTTGGCAAAACATTTAAATACCACGCTCAATACCCAGGGGTAATGCAAGGGTCCCAGGAGGGAAAACGTGCTAAATTATGGAGCCCGCGTGCCCATTTCGGAGCAAACATATCAATGAAAATAGGGTTCATTGTGTACAGCGTCAGCAGGGGGTCGCCTCCTTTTCGACCAACTCGATACCCATCTTGGATCTGCCGCGAAGCTTATTGTCTGATGAAACAGCCGACGTTTAGCCCCAGAACCATGCGCAACCATAGATAATGGTCGTCTTGCGAAAGGTTCTCCTCGTGCTACGCTCTTTTACCTCTCAAAACGTCAGCAAGGTATAAGGAAATAATAAATTAGACATTGTTTTTGTAGATTCTTTTTATTTTTTCTTCCATGGGTGGCTTGCGTTAGTAGCTCCATGATTGCACTTCTGCTTCCGTTCGATCGTTCTCACTACAAGATCCAGCATTCTCGCTACATCGTAAGCAATGGAAAGGTTAAGGTCCTTATTTCACGTAATTCACTCGTAAAAGTACTCATTAGACGACAAACCTGAGGCCAACGGTTGAAGTCGTTACGCCACGTTGTCATGGTAGCAAAATTTTTGGATGACAGCAAACCAAAAACGTCACTTAAAAATTGGACTCGCACTGTTCCAAACTTCATCGATCTTATTCAATTTAATTTAATTTGTCAAATGTTGGCGAAATTTTCTGGGTTAAATCCGAAAAGACCGTATGTAAGTTTAGAAAAAGAAAAACAAAATTTTTGTGTTGTGCTCAGCTACTCCATAAGGCGGGCGTGTGAAATTAAGAAGTTTCATGTCGCGGTCGTGCAACAACGGCTAAGAAATGTACAAAAAGCGTGATGTATTTTTGCCAATCTAAAACCTATTGTTTTTTTGCTGTTCGCCGTTGCCGTTGCAAAAATTCCCTATTGTTGTCATACCATGATAACGTGACGTTACAGTTCTCCTCTCTATTTGACGGGTATTTAAAGCAGTATCCCATCTCCATACGCATGCCGTGGGAGAACAGCTCGTAGCGTTCCCAACCAACAGCTACCACTTGTTCACAGTGTAGCTGGCCCTTAAAGGAGTGCTTGTACTCGCCTCGGCAGTAAAGGGTCTTTGATACACAGGGTAATCCTGGTCCATTGACCCGACGGCTATGCCATGTTGATGAGCCCCAGGAAGGGCGAAACAGCTGTCCATGACTGCCACTGCCCGGGTGATATGGTTGTGCGCATGCGTAAGGTACTGGCCATACCGCGGAGTTGGTAGGTGTGCTCCAATGCTTTCAATTGGTATTATTTAAAGCAGCACCTAAAGCTTCACGGAATTCGAAAGGAAAGAGGTCCAAACAAGGATTTGAGGTCACTCCTAGGAATCGATTGCGGGCTCGGCTGCCGCACACAAACAGAAGGCCGCGCGGCTCTAACCGAGTGCTAATTCTTGCTCCTGATATAAACTAGTTACAGCTATCGCTAAGTGCCAACGAGCAAAGATTTCAACTAAAGGGAGAGCATGGTCACAGGCTACCCAACATTAAACAACAACCACAGCAATAGCAGTCTTTATTATTTAGCAACAAATAATTAAGTTAATGTTGTTCACCAATATCAGTCTTATCACATTGACCATAATGCTCCTTTTTTCTCCCTGGAAATTTTGACTTTGACCGACTGCGGGCGCTTTCCATTCAACCAAAACTTTCGAACATTTGGAAACAGCGGCATATGGTACGTTTACAGAAATTTCTTTTAAAAGTTTCCAAAAATTTCGGTCCGGAAACTGTTGAATTTCGGAAATGTGAATCCGCCATTCAAAAAAAAATTCTAGAAAGTCCCGGAGCAAAGTTGAATGGAAACCTCCCCAGGTTATCCTCTTTTTTGGACATTTTGGAAAATACTGTTCGATTCGCTACTAGCGGAAGTTGCCGAAAATTCAAACCGGACGTTTTGATTGAATGGAAAGCGCCGGGCAGCCTGTAATTGGCCCAGGAGAAATTGTAAACAATGGTTATGAAAAATTTTAAGGGATGAACAAGGTGCATTATGGTATAATTATGTGAAAATGGTGACCTACTTATTTCTATTCCAGCAGAAAAAACTGTAATTTATCTCCGCCTAGAGTAGAGGTGCTCTATTTGCTTGTTGGAGATTTCCTCTAAAATATTTTTAAATACTTTAAAAAACAGATAAAGTCTCTTACTTTTGTCGTTAACTGTTATCAGTTAATGTTAATACATAACGAACAGTTCAGAAAGTTGTAACAAGCTACGATTTTATAAAAGGTGGTCTAAGATACGAAAACAAACCTAATGCATAAAACATACACCGTCAATCTCTTTCTGTTACGGTAACCTTTTTTCCCCATAATTCAAATTTGTTGGCCATGGTCTAGGTGGCCGAACGATTTAATGTAAGTAACTCACATTAATTAAATATTATATCTAATTTCAAGTAGTCTTTAAAGCAATTTATTAAATGGCCATGTCTCAAGAGGACTGGAAACAAGCAAATTCAAGAATTTGATTGGCTAAAATCGATCTTGACCGCGGTCTAGACGGGCATCTAGAACGATCTTGTTGCAACAGCTGTCCTAAAAAAGTTACAAATAAAGAATATGAAAAAATTAGCTTGTTCCTGTTAATAATACTAATTATAAATGGAAGAATGAGTGGACCTTCACGAGGAAGCAGGTAAAGAAAACGAGCAAACGTTGGCAAATTTGAGTCCCGCCGAGGAAGCTACGAGCAAAGATGAAATCGAAATTTATGTTTATGTTCCTTTGCTTTCTTGTTTGGCCATATAATAAACATCTTATTAACCGAGCTAGATCGGTCTGTATGGGAGAATCTTGACCTCGGTCGCTGGTACAGACCTCACTGCGTTCGGCACTGGCGACCTCGGTCAAGATTCTCCCATACAGACCTCCCGCTCGGTTAATAAGAGCTAAATATTAATCGATTTATATAATTATTTACGGCCGCATCTCATCTTTTTGAGACCATAATTAGTTTATTCAATCTGTTTTTTTTTATTTGAGCTTATTTGGCTACTTCATTATATCAAAAAAGCAGTTATGACAGTTATGTTAGTAATGACTAAATACAAAAGTGTCCACTGATCTTTTCATACGTTATTTTCCACAATTTTCCCTTTTTGTTCTTTTAATAATGTTCTTGGTTTCTTGTTTATTTCCATCCTAGCCAAAGAAAAACAATTTCAAAGTCATTAAAGATGTGAATATTGTTCATCGTGGTGTCAGATAGGAATGAACGTTTATTCGTTTGTCTCACGATAGAATCTCTTTGAGATATTGATCGCGACGTTTCGACTGCAATACTGCTAGTCTTCATCAGGCGATGAGGTGATTGTTTACGTGTAGCTATTTATGCACGTTGGTTCGCTGTGATTGGTGTATTTCGATCCTCATTATTCCGACTAGCAGATGATGTTCCCTCAGGGATCCGCTTTGTAGTTAAACGGCTGTTATGCTTTCTGATCGTAGGCATCCATGCTTCAGGAATTTCGATTCCGTTGTCTCTATTGATGTTATTAGAATGAAGTCACTCCTTTATCATGAGCTTTACGCTAAAGCAACAAGAGCAGTCTGTTATGTTGGGAAACGCATGCAGCAGTATGCTTTTACGACTTTTTTTCCAAATGAAAACGATCCCTGAGTCATAGAAGGATATCAGATTCGATTATTTAGTAAACGAAAAAATCATTCTTGACTTGCCTCTGGTGTAAACAGTTTTTGACGGATGTCTCTATATTCGTTTATAACCTTAAATGACGCATTAGTATCTGGGCATCGATTCGGGATTGTGAATATTCTATTGAACATTGTTGCAGCCACCCTACCCCCTCCTCCTTCCAAACAAAAAGTTGTTCTTATTTTTCCAACATGGAGATAAGTTTTTTATTCACAGATTTACAGTTCAATGTAATCGAGTGCGCCCTAATAAAACAGCCGACGTTATATAATTATGCGACGCCAGAAACGAACACAGAAATTCCATTATACTGATGACATCACTACACCTATCTGGGTAATGCTTCTGACTGGTTAAAGAAATTTCCAACGCAAAACGACCAATCAGAACCATTAACCAGACCTGGGTAGTGACGCGTTATGAGTATACGATTTCTGCGCTCGTTTCTCAGACGTCATTTCACAGGGAAACCAGTGTTAGCGTTGCGAAATGTCGGCTGCTTTCTTACGCTAAATCGAGTGCGCCCTAAGAAAAGTATATATGGACTAAAATGCGTTATGCTGAATGTCAAGTTGCCGAAAGGAATGTTGCAGTTGTCTCCTTCGCAGCTCGAGCGTATGAATTTTGTCCTCTCTGTCCTAAATAGGCTATATATTTCGCACGAATATGTCCTAACAGGGTATATAAATAGAGGCTTATATAAGGCTTTAAAAAAGAAGGCGTGCATTTTTCCTTCGTCCTAAACAGGTCAATAAAATTGAGGGCGTTGTTTCAAACAGGGTATGTACCGGCATTCTAGGATTTGAATCCTTTGGCCTAAACAGCGTCACGGCTTCAAACCCTCAACGGCTCATCTTACCCAAATATTGTTTCAGTACCCCACCCCCCGATGTTTCCGCAACCATTATTATCATATCAGCTGATTAAAAGTATTTTATGAGCCACTGTAATAGCCTTTTTTGTTTTCCCGTACCTTGACCTTTTTTCTTTCGTGATTTTTCACGCCCCTTCTCACATTCCTTCGCCTTGCCTTTACAATTCTGGACTTCAACAAGCATTCCTTCACATATATTACCACCGAATTGTGGGGGAGGATCATCACACATCCGGGATCTCGTTTGATAGCCCTTACCGCAGGTCACACTGCAGGCGCTCCAAGGACCCCATCTTCCCCAACTACCGTTCAAGGGAACTGCAACCAAAATATTAACGTTTAGTGGATACGTTGTGGTTTAATTTTATCCTTGGCTTACAGTGTAAATCTTTTTTCCCTTTGTTTTAGGGTCTGGTAATGTGTGATAATGAGTTTGAAACAAAGGGAAATAAAAATAAAATTTAAGCCAAGGATAAAATTGAACCACAACAGATATTCCCTACTTCAGAGCCTTAGGTGGACAAGCGCTACTTATGATTGGCTAATACCTGGAACCTCAATATAAGGAACCTCTATATAACGGATTCCTAGGCATAATGAACGATAATCCTCGCCCCAATAATTGTAAATAATGGAAAAAAACTACTACGAAACTTCGTTATACGAACGTACTGCTTGCCAGTCTCTTTGCCTTTCGTTATATCGAGGTTCTACCGTGGTTGCCTAGAATACCATCAACCAATCCAAACTAACGCTTGTATACCCAAGCGATCCCAGAAATCACTGCAACCAAAGCTTGTACGGCATTCTTCCTTGAGTTTCTGAACTGGTAAATTTCTTAATCAAAATGGTACTTTTTGTGATAACTGATACTTAAAAATGAAATAATAAAGACGTTCTATCTAAAAAGTGTTAAAGTGGTTGAAAATAACAGGACTGGTCCAGCTTTGAACCTACCATTACACTCGTCGGTTTCACAGCGCTTTTTTTGGGTCTGTATCCCGTCCGCGTCAACTCCTGGGCATTTTGATTTGTCCTTAGCAGCACAGAACCGCTCGCGTATCATAGTGCATTTCTGGTCACAGGGTCCCCAGTCTGTCCAACTACTCCAGCCTCCTTGGGGAGCTAGTTAAAAAGTACAGTATTGAGGAAAAAGCAGAAACATTTAACTTGGTCAATGATATTGTAATTCAAACGAATGAAACCCAGTTTGCAGGACATCCGATCATGTCCGTTTTATGGTTCATTTCATTAGGGTGCTTTATCCGTGCGATTTGCTTTAATTTTAGTGACAATTTTCGCGCAATTTATGGTGATGTTTTAGCGATTTTCATTTCAAAAAAAATGCTGCGTCAATTCTAAGCTTTAGGTGTATCTGGTGCGAAAAAATAGCGATATATTGCATAAACATTCCATCAGTCTTGAAACAATGTTAAATTTGAGTAAAAGCAATTTTAATTAGCGCTATAAAATTCCCTGTGTAAACTTCGGGCCTTTAGAGCGGTATCCGTGCAATAGAAGAGTGGAAGGATCGCACGGTATGCTGGGAGATCGACTGTGGCGCAAAGCATTCAGGCGCACGCCGAAGGATGATGATGATGATGATGATGACAGAGGTGGCTGATTAAAAAAAAGTTGTTACCTTTCTTAAGAAACGCTTACTTTTACAGTCGTACATGGCATTTAACTGTAGAATATCCGTCTTGCTAAGTTTTAATCTTCTTCCAAATTGCAGCTTGGGATTTTTAAGGGCAACCAGCGTTGCTTTTCTGTTTTTGGAGAATGCATAGTTCCCATAATGCATTAAGCTGTCAAAGTCGTACATTCCACCCGCGAAGTCTACTTCCGATGCAGGATACTTGTTGAAGTTTTTTTCTTGACCTGAAGAAAAAAGCAGTGTAAGAAACTTGAAAATAATTCATTCACATATCATGATATTACTTACTAGTAAACAGATTTTTAATGTGGCTTAAAAGTTGCATTTTCTGTCAGAGTTAGTTGAAACACTTCGCCCTTAGGGGCCTCTCTAAGGTTTTTCTAACTTAAAAAAAAAAAACCAGGAAGATAAAGTTTTTCCTCCAAAGTTACCCCATGGTAGCCCTGTCAAGAGGTCTCGAGAAGCTCACTGTGTAATTAATTCTTATCATACCTGGTTTGATATTTTGCCATTGCACGGACAGATACTTATCTCGGTCAGTGCGGGATTGCTCGTGCCAGAAACCGATTGCGTGCATTATCTCATGCAGAATGATGCCTCTACTGTTACATCCAATGCCTATGGAGACTTCTTGTTTACCAGGAACAAAATATTCTCGGCCAACTTTTGAGTAACAACTAAAAAAGTAATATTTAGGTCAACCCAAACAAGGGGATCGTCATCAAGTTCAACATTATTGGACGATGTTGGGCATATAATCATGTTGCTAGTTAGACCAATCGAGCGGCATCTACTAACTAAGCCGTAAATTCGCATTTTGAATGTGACAAATGTTTTAAAGTGTCATTAATGCTATCCAAACAGTATTGGCATGTAACTTCTCCTTAGAACACCCATTACATTGTCCAACAGATAAGTGGTGAAAATAGCCAAAATCCATCAGCCTGAGGATGTTGTATTGATAAAACCCCAAATCTCATATTAAGCATTCAATAAAATGTATAGCAGTCAGAAAAGAGAATTACTAATCAGATCTTGGGACTTAAAGGGTTAACTGTCCATGTTCCTCCGCAGACAAGAACAAAGAAAACATTGTTTCTTTTGACGGAACAGAGAGTTCAAATTGCACCGTGTCAAATCTAACCATCCAATTACGTCAAAATGGTGGATCCTCACCTAGTAGCCACACCTAGCACAAAACGGCAGATGTACAGAGCACGTTTTGTCATAAAGCATGCCCAAATTACAACCTCTGACCTTAACCTACAGCTAACGCCACACATTTTTAAGGCCTAACGATTATCTTGCTGAATATATACTCTCCACGCTACCAGATCAGAGTAAAAGGGTTTATAAGGACTTACCCCTTTTTTCTGACAAACTGAATCCAATGCTTGTCTGCAACCTCTTTGTCCTTAAATCGAACGCAAGAAACATCTTGAATCTCTTTCATTGCTGCTAAAATGTTCGGACGAACGTCATCTGTAAAAGGGAAACTTAAATGAGAGACGTACATTTCTGATAACATTGTGCGTACGTACTAAAAGATGAGCTTCAGTTTGCCATCCAAAACATTTCTATTTAAGTGAGAAACATACATTACTGATAACATTGTGCGTACTAAAAGACGAGCTTTACCATCCAAGGCATTTCTATTTAAGTGAAAAACGTACATTTCTGATAACGTTTTACGTACTAAAAGACAAGCTTTGCCATCCAAAACTTTTACATCCAAATAGAATACATAGTTCGATAAAGCAGCCTGTGAATAGGCTCTCGTTCGCCTCCCTATCCGTTTGAGCTTTCTATACTTGGTTTCTCCTTGTCTCATAACCCCCAAGAAAGTCTGTTAGGCTAGAAAAAAATCGGGATGGTATTCGCGTCAGTAAGACACGTTCATTTGACAACGTGTTTCTTCATATTAGATCAGAGGCGGAAGAAAATAAAATGGCTCACTCATGCCACGTGAGATCGCAGCTGGGATTATCCTAGAGGGCCAGATCTTTCTGCGCGTGCGTATCCCTTTTCTTTTATGTCCAATACTCTCCACCTCAACTTTAGCACCCTTCGCATCACCAGTCTGACTTGTGTCCACTCCACGTTCATGAACGTCTTGCTGGGTCAGAACGATGTCAGCTTCGAAAAAGTTGTTCTTCCTTTCTAAACGTAACATGAAATAAAGAATAACAATGACGGATTGACTAATACTATTATCCGTTTATATTAATCTAACTGAGGTTTGTCTTTATCACTTTTTAGATGATAATTGCCACACTGCATTTCAAATACAACGGGCACTTCACGCAGCATACGCACGAAATGACTAAAAAAATCAACCTCTCGTAATCAGATATACTTACTGTTTGGTTAGTGTTGGCTTCAGTGAGCAAAAAAATCACAAAATTGAAAAAGGAAATCCCGACTAGCTGGGGATACATTAGCAGGCAAGTATAAGTGGGGCGACCCTGCTCCCAGCTTCACCCAATTATTTAAAGTCCTGGAGGAGAGTATCAGTTCACGAGAGATCTCTCACAGTTTGTCATGGCTTTTTTGAAAGAAAAAACTACCCAGGCTGAACTGTTTCAAGGAAGGTTTGTAAATTGCCTGCCAATGAGTAGATTAATATAGATTAGTTTCAAAAATAATCGTATCAAATTTGTGTGTGAAAGTAGTTATGAATTACAATCGACTCCGGGGAACTCGAACCCTAACACGAAGAAATTTTCATTTCCCTTCAGGTCATTTTCTATTACCCTCGATAATTTGAAGGTTCGAATTATCGGGAGTCGACTCTATGTTTTTTTTTCTTCTCCGTTATTGACATTTTTGTTTATAGGCTCTAAAATTCACCTACTCAATTATCGTTATATTGCCCTTGCAAACTTCTTACATTTTTGCTGTTACATTTTTGGAAAAAAATATTATAGAATCGTTTCCTTTCATAAAGACTTCAACCACAAACTTCAACAACGTACTTTGGCGTGTTCTTAAACGTTGAGGATGGTGGACAGTAACCTGAGAAACAGCCGACATTTTCGCACAATGTCACGACTGGTGTTCCCGCGAAATGTCGTCTGAGAAACGCGGGGTGAGCGCAGACATTAGGGACTTTAAGATCCAACGACGCGACGGCCACGAGAACGTCGCTTAAAAAAGTGTATTTGCGTTCTTTCAGTCTTTATAGGGATTATTCGTGCCCAATTACTTTGTCAAATGTAGGCGAACCCTCCTGAAGCTGAATTTCAAGGGACCATATCTAAGCTCAGAAAGAGAAATGAAATTTTGTCGTTGCTTGTTTACGTCCTCCATAAAACAAGAAAATAGGCATTTTCACGTCGTAGTCGTGCAAAAACGGGAAAGAAATGTACAAAAAAAGAGTAATGCACGTGTAAAGCTGTTGTTTTGCTTATAAAACCTATTGTTTTTTTGACGTTCTCGTCGCCGTCCGCGTCGTTGGATCTTAAAGTCCCTGGGCCCTTTCCATTCAACAAAAATTCCGGTTTGAAATTCAGGAAATTTTACGCGTTCAATGGAACGGTTCATTCCGGCTGCACAGACCCGACCCAAGCCACCGCGCGCTTGGTTATTGTTCTTGCAAGCAGGATACAAAAGAGTGGTAATGGGGACAACAATTTTGTCAAATGGAAAGGGACATTTCGGTCCGACCGACCGAAATGACTAGACCGGTCAAAGAGGACCACCTTCAAAGCTGGTCCCGAATATTCTGGTCGGACCAAACCGAAATGGTCCGTTCCATTTGATGTAGCAACCGAAATTACCGGAATTTTTGGTTGAATGGAAAGCGCCCCCTATTCCATACTAATGACGCGTCACTACCCAAATGAAAGCGCGCGAACAAAATAGAAACAACAAACGAACGGAAATAGAGCGATTTGATTGGTTTATCGAACGGACAGACAAACGCGCCTGGCTTTTCATTGGTTAAGCGAATGCTCAGGTGAAAAAACTTCATGCCCGAGAACGTTCTAGAAATCAACCGATACTTCGCTTTAACGTTATACTACAACACGATTGGCCTATCGAACAATGCCTTCTCCATATTAGGGTTTCTTTGGCGGGAAAACGAAGAGGCCATGTTTTGGTCTTTTCATCCATTGGCTGATGAAACAAATAACGAACACTTACCGAAACCTTTTTTCAAGGTCGTACGAAAATCGCTCTAAAGCAAATTTCCCGCGCGTTATGTACAATCAGAAGCACTACGCAGATCTGGGTGGTGACACGTCATCAGATGGAATTTTTTTGCGCTCGTTTGTCAGCAGACCTCATTTCGCGTGGGAAGCGAGTAGTGGTGTCGCGAAGTGTCGGCTGTTTTCTCGAGCTAGGTGCACAGCTGCTGACAACTGTATTGCATGTTTCTACTCTTTACATAGAATAAACTAGGGAAGGATTAAGCTTTTAATTAGAAAACAGCTGAAGATTCTCACCGTCGTTGATCTCCTTGATTTGATCTATGACTGTGTTGTCCTTCAAGGTTTTTGGTACCGTTTTTCCATCAAACACACGCACATGCAGGGGTCGTTTTACTGAAAAATTACAAATTGGAAAATTGAT
The DNA here is from genome assembly GCA_038088405.1 of Porites divaricata. NCBI lineage: Eukaryota > Metazoa > Cnidaria > Anthozoa > Scleractinia > Poritidae > Porites > Porites divaricata. Next base: position 2,369,099 of record JBBMOI010000019.1, on the reverse strand, counting down.
TCCTTTCTTTGATTTAATAATCCACACGTGAAATGAACAATCCAGTACTCAAAATGAGCCTCGATTAAATATACCCTTCCTCTGACGGATTTTCCACTTACTTCTGACTGAGACCAAATGGAGAAAATTACTGAGTGAACATGACTGGAAAAAACGACCTAAAATCAGACTAAACTTGGTAAGTTTGAAAGTCAGTGTTGAAAAAAAAACTTTAATGTAGATCCAAAAATTCGCGCATTTTTACAAACGTTTATATGTTTGATGAGGGAAAAGTTCGTCCTCCCTACCATACAAACGTCTGTAAAATTTCGCGACTTTGTGGAGGAATATCTTCGCTCGCTTTGGACAAATTTCCTTAAAACAGCGTTGATGAATATTCACTTACCGATCTGAATCAAAACTTGCCATGTAAGGAATAGTTACCTTCAGTTCTAAATTAAGATGAAGGACCGAATTAGTTTAAGACGAATTAACGAATCAGGGAACGTTCGTCCTGAGCTTTCCGACTGACGAATTTTAAATTTGAAAGTATACAATCATGGTTTCGGAACAAATCAAGGTATTTAAACAAAGTAACAACGAGGCGACAACAAATGTAGACCATTACCAACGTTATAGAACTGTGACGTCACTCACATTATTGAACATTGAATTGTTCATTTCACGAATTGGATTAGAGCAGTAGTCAATCAACGAAAGGAATCAATTTTCCATTAATGACTTCATTACTTATAGACGTAAACGCATGGCCGACTTTGCCTGTAAGGGTGTTCAGAGAAGGACAAATTACTTGTAAAAATAGTAAACAACGAATAATCAAAATTGCCGAGTGGACCAAAAATTTGCATTTAAGTTGTTCTTACCGTGCTTTTCTGTTGAATGTGAAACACAAACTGCAAACCAGAACAGAAATGTAGTAAAAAACATCTGCAAAAGGAGTAGCGGGAAAGATTATTCTTAATCTTAAATTGTAGTCTTTCGAGCCCTCTTAATCTACTGACTAGTAGTCTACATGGAGAGTCGTAGCCCACGTGAAGAGAATGTTGCACTCCTTACCTGGATTGATTTTGGACGAAATACTTACAGTTTAAATATACGGTTGATATACCGATCAAATCTTGATTTGCAAAACTTTGCGGACGTAAACAATTGATAATCAGAAGCTTAAGCAACGACGACGGAGACGACGGAAAAGAGAAAAATGTTCAATAGGCTTGGATTAACACTCAACTTTGTACGTGCATCACGCTTTTTTGTGCATTTTATTGCTGTCGTTGTACTACTACGACGCGACTTGAAAATCCCCAATTTCACGTTTTATGAAGTAAAACAAAGGAAATTATTTTCTTTTTACAACTTAGGCCCAGTTCATACGTCGTGCTTCTGCCGTGCCGAACTTAATTCTTGAATTAAATTCGACATAAGCACTGCAGAAGCACGCCGGCTGAATCAAAGTTTTTAATTTGCTGTGGCAGAACAATTAAGTTTGACAAGGTCTGCGCCGTGCTACACGACTCCGGCAAGGCAACGATTCAAACGTCGTGCTTATTTCGGAAATGTATTTTCGCGGGTATCTGCATGCGCATTGAGTCTGTTTATTACCCCAGAGCTTCTTTGTGCATGACGGCCAGGAATCAGAAGCGTAAGCACTGGGTCGAGAATGGTTTATAACAAACATGGTTGCTTTCCGTGTAAGTTTACATGCTCCTTCCTCCTTGAGTCCGATAATTCATCAGAGGACGAACCACCTTTTGACGAAAATATTCCACTAGCTGGCTATAAAGAACAAGAGGAAGAGGAGGAAGCTATCGGCGATGTTTAACTCAGTGTCATCGCACACGAGAAATATGACGAGCTGCAAAAAATAAGACTTCCAATAATAACATTCGCCTGACGGTTAAAAGGAAAAGGATTTTCTGCTGCATTTCTTTTCTTTGCCTTCTCGAGTTTTGTAAGAGTTTCACTGCTTACCGCTGTAATCCCAATATCAATCAATCCCATATAATATATCGAAGGCTCATTCTTGCGTAGAAGTGCTTAAACATGGCCAGGTTTAATTCTTAATTGGCTTTGTAACTATTTTGCTTATCTCTGAAAATGTGTTACGGTGTCGTGGAGTTTTATTTCTCTAGCCAGTCCTCCCCAAGGCAATTCTGAGCGAGGAAATGTTTGAGAGTGACTACCATTTGTTAGAATTTGGTAAGGTAAATTGTTAAACATTTTATATATGCTGTTTAGAAAAGGCCTTTGTACATTGCTCTTAGCAAACTATGTGATAAAAACTGAAAAACTTAAATCGCCTTAAATGTTGACTCTTTTTAGCGCGCGCTAACTTTCGTAAAGCCAGCCTCACAGCCGTAGGATGCTTGCCATGATTAGCCTACTTTTTCTTATCCTAAGAAAGTCAATCCAAGCTATTTTAGGAACAATATTTCGATTTTGATCGAAATTTACATCATACACCTGTAATTACACTTTGTAGATCTTCGTTTACATCGCGAAACAAGGTTTTCCTAATTTTTCTTGCGACAGTCTCGCGTAACTGTAATTCCATATTAGGAAATAAATTTTGATTGGTTCTCAAAAAGAAACCCCTACACACTGGAATCGAGTTTTACGATTTAGGGTTACATGCCTCTGATTAAAATGGCCTTCCAATACTGTAGTTTCCGCAATCACTAAATCGAAGTAGTGACTGAAATGAAAAGATTTTTTAAAGCGGCTAGAATGTATTTATTCAAATTGTATTTATTGTGATATCACTTATAATTTTCTAGCTTCCAGGTAAACTGCGATCAGGCGTTGAAAAAGGGAGGATTAATTAAGTCCGCCTAATCACAGGTTAGCTTTCAGGTTATAAACAGTGGGGTCAATTAAGTGGCAGCCGTCACTAATCTATCATCGTCTATTTCGCTTTTAAAAATATTCCAGGTTTAATTAATTCTTTGTTTTAAACAGGGATTTCTTTCACCAATATTGTCCAAACCTGCCACAATGTGTCAAGATGTGTGATTTTGTATCTTAACTTTATGATTTATTAACAAGTCTTGTCAAAGTATTGCGAGCAGACTCAAAATCGATCCACGATGACAATAGGAAAGCCAAGATAATTAGAGGGTAAAAAGTCCCTAAAATATCTGAAATATCTCGTTCAATTCGGTAGCAATGCGATTTTCCTTGTTGCAATTAATAAATTTTCGCTCGTGTCAGCTGTTTCTTTTGCCAGTCTTCATTATTATGTAAAATACTTTCTTCATATGATATAAAGATTTATTTAAAATCACCCGGTTTTTTTCTTACCTAAATCAAAACTCCAGCGCCAAATTCCCACGCCAACTGGAAAAGATCAAAAGTGAGACAGTCATCGTGAAAATATATTAATATAATTATCACATAAATTAGTGTGATGTTAATTGGAAGACAAATGTGAAAATGTATTAATATTATCACACTGAGGAATCAGTGTGATCTCAGTTGGATATAAGTGTCTAAATGAGTGTGAGTTGTTAATATTCTCTCCAGGTTAACTGAGATGAGAAATGGCTTTGTTAACTTTATTAACCTAAACGAAGTAAATGTTTAAACTTACCTTTAGCAGTTTGGTTACCTTTGTCAGGCATTTATAAAAGTAAGGCAATTAAAAAATAATCCGCCTTCAACTGGTGGTCGCTGGTGTTTTGTTTTGTTTTGTTTTTTTCACTGACTTTCTAGACAGTTATCTTTCATGTGGTACGATCCAGTATTTTTGTAGGCATAACTTCCATCTTTAGAACTCTTCTTCTTGCACATTCATGCAGGCGTGCATTTAGGATAAATTCTGACCGATTTCCTAAACGGAGGTCGGGGGCATGAATCCCTTGAAAGTTTTTGGATTTTAACTCCCTTAAGTCCCCTTTCGTGGGTTTCTGAGTCATACAGATAAGATATTGGCCAGTTCCATTCTCCTCGGATGAAGCCTTGCAAATCGGCGGATTCTGATTTCGTCAAGGTCAATTTCCGCGTTGAAATGAGAATGGGAGCAAGGCGAGTGCAAATTTCAACTTGGAAAGTTTTTTTTATTATTAAAAACATATTTATCATGAAAAATCAGACCGATTTCCGTAAAACGGTGGAAACCGGTGTGGATTCGCGCTTGTCATTATTGAAGCCATCGATTACACTTGGACTGAACTTTATTATGATATCATTTTTTGCGATCGAAATTAACATCACATGACAATGATATCGCAATTGTTTTACTGTTCTACAAAGATCTAGAGGAGGAATTTGAAAATATTTTGGAATTTATGCGTAATTGAAGTCTAATCATTATCTTAACTTGTCATAGCCTGACATCATAAGTCGTAACATCATCATTATCTTCACACTCTTTTGAAGGCTGCTAGTTCAAAGACAGTGAAAAGATACCCGTATAAGACACTAAATATAGTAAACTTGTTCACTCTGACTAGATACCCTGAAAACCATACCATGGCACAGCAGCGCCGCCGAATACCGTCTAGTGACCGCATGTAAGGGAGTGCGGATTCCGGAATTGGTGGAAACCGGACTCAGGGAATATTTTGCTTGTGGAATAAACAGAATCTTGGGCTTTGGAATCCTTAATACCGCTCAAGGAATACGGAATTCCACTAACGATTGGAGTCCGGAATCCAAACTCCACTGACAAAGACTGAAGGCCATTACATGGAATCAGCATGCAATCCACCACGTGGTATCCAGACATAGGGCGAGTTCAGGATTGGCTGACAACAAGGCCATAGGAGTTCATAGGCCATCTTCAGTAGGTGCTCATCAATTCAAGAGGCATTGTATTAGTACTCAGTAACATTATGAAAGTCCTGAATGCAATAGGCCATTTAATTTCCGGGTTGCCCAAGCCTCTGCTTCAAGGCGAAACTAAGTGCGAAGCCATTGATATGAAAATGAATTTTTTTTTACTCCGATGCAATTAAAATAAATTTTCACAAGGAAGGCTTTACACGTAGCCTCCTTTTGAAAGTGAGGTCTTTTGGAACTCGGAAATGGCCAATTTGTGTCCTGTTCTTCAGGGTTCCAGAGAATCAGTGTTGTTTCCGAAAAGAAAGTGGAACAATTAACACGTTGTTTTCTGCAAATTCAGCTGTGTTACCTGAGAGGCGGGAAAAAGGGGAAAAAATATCAAAGTAAAACATAACTAACCAGCTCATAAACCGTCGAGAAACATCGTGCTTTTACTTCCCATGATACCAATGCAACTAGCGCAAGAGTACTTGAAGAGGAGGGAACATGGTGTCTTTTTTCCTAAACGCTACATCCTCTAAAAATGTCGTCTTCGACTTTACAAACAACAAGAAAGCAAACATTACACTCTATGACAAGTCCGGTAAGCCTTTCTTATCTACGTCCTCCTCAGCTATGTTGGAAAGGCATGCCGGTTTAGGCGTTTATGTCCAAATCGCTCAGGACTTAAACAGCCTGAATAAATCCCCCGAAATATAAGGTTAAATTTTTTACGGTGAAGTCAGTTCCTTAAAAGGGGCGCTCTCTTTCGCCAATTACTTATACTATATTTGCTATTTTACAGTTATTCGCATCAACTTTTACGCGAATATGATTTGCTTTACCAGGCTTTAAGTGCGCGTATTATTAGCACTTCAGAGCCAGCGGATCCCCATATCAATCCCTTCAAGTGCAAAGTTCGCTTCAAGCACCAAATTTAACTACAGCACACGTTTTTTCTAAAGAACTACCATACAATTTTCAAAAAATGCCCGCAAGTGCAACTCCACACTCCACCGCGATAATTTTCCTTGAAGGATTAAGCAGCAAGCAACAATATAGGCAATTACATGCAGACAAATCACAACTACCACACAATAAACCTGTAAGTAAACTCTTAAACTACACAAGAAACCAAGTTACTAGAAGTACGTTATCGCAATTGAACCTCGTAAAGCTGTAAAGGGTCATCAGTAAGAATACAGGGAAAATTGCCATAGGGAAAAATAAGATTAAAAAACAAAACCTAAACAGCAAAAAAATTAAAAGTGCTATAAAGAAACAGAAAACAGCTTCGCCGGGGCACTAACCTATAGTTCATCTGGACGTGCAAGCAACTCCTTGAACACTGTACTGGACAGCACTCATTTTTTTGGTGACTAGAAGTAAATTTGTTATATTAAAACCATTTTTCTCTGCCACAGACGCTGTTTGAAGCCGGTGGAGCTGTATTTATCATGAATTCAAAGATACATTTGAGAAAAAATTGGCTAATATACAAGTATTTCAAAAGCTATTTCCCATTTTTTCCGGGTTTAACAGGCCGATAGATGTACGGATAATCGATCAAACTGGCTGAACTGAATTTGATAGAAAATGTAAGAAATTAACAGAGGCCCACACTCGAAGGGAAGTACCGTCGACTAAATCAGCAAAAGACTATATGAAATATAAACTGTGTGATCTCTGAATCGAACCTCCTATTCTGGAGACTAGACGTTGCCTATTTTAGAAAAAAAAGGAACTAATTTTTAGCGGAGCTCCTCGCGCGCGCTTCGCGCGCGCGTGGACGTAGCCCCATAGCTATATAATCTACCCATCCCAGAAAATTTGGTAAT